>OVAY01001788.1:0-12887 GCA_900406395.1 Kernera saxatilis | reverse complement strand
TATATATATATATATATATATATATATATATATATATATATACATATATATGTCTATGTAAATGTGCATAATTAAGAAATTATGTTTAAAACCACGTGGTAGAGAGGATAACGAGAGTTGAAGATTTGTGTTAAATTTAGATTATGTCTCAAATACGTAATTCTTCATTACAATATGGTTTGCTTTACCAAATTATCGTATAATACAAAAAAATATAATTTGCGTTTAATACAAAAAAAAGTAATGGATAGAAGATCTCGATTATGTGACAAAAATAGGATTTGCTGGATTTTTATTTTTGATTTGTTGACTTAATCCATGTTGATTAAGTATTCCTAAATTTAAGAAAATATTCAGTTTGTTTAGCTTTATCGGATCGGTTGTTTTAAATATTTATTTTACTAGATTTTTTTTCCCAAATTATTCTCTCAATTTGTCTCTATAAATTATCTTCCAATTCCTCTCACTTCTCTCTACAATTTCCGGAAAAAAAATTGTAAGTTTTTGTTTATTTTATGTTTTGAATATATGTATATGTTAGATTTTAGGTTTCTGGAATATATGTTAGATTAGGTAGTTAGATAATTTACAAAATGAAAGTATAAGTAGTTTTGTTATTTATTTGTTGATTTGGTTGATTTTTAATTATTTTATAATCAAAAACGTTTTTCTGATCCATAATTATTTATATTTAGGAAAAAGCTGTCATATTTTTTTTAAATGTTTTGAATCCGTCACTAGATGATGGTGTATAGATTTACTCTTGACGAGGTATGTTTAGTGTTTATAGATAAAATGAAACAAGAAACGATTCAATCGGAAATCGTAGAAAAGGCGGAAGAAATACAAGTTATTCAAAAAACGGAGGAACGGAAAAAATTTCATCATGGATTTGATCTAAACAAAACGTTTTATTACGAAGATGGAGGAGAGTTTCACCCCGGAGATGGAGTTTTTCAAGAAACTGCGAAAGAGAAACAAGCTCAACATAAATTCGATTTAAATAAAAAGAAAATTTATTATGCAGATGGAGAGCTTCACCCCGATAAAGAAATGCAAAAATTCTTAATTGATATGTTTAGAATTTATATGCCATATCATTTCGAATAAAAAAATGAACGATCTTTCTAGTTTGAATAATAATAAGCTTTTTTTGCTTACGTCTAAGTTGAATAAGTTTTTCTAGATTGGAAATAGGACCCAAAAAATACATAATCTTGTTTCGTGTAACCTCCGATGTTTAGAAATAATAAACAGATTTTCTATTTTTGACTAATGTTGTGAAAACCTTGCTATGGAACAGAGGGATTAAATAATAATTATCTAATATAAATTAATCATAGGTAAAACTAATTATTTAGTGTTCTCATATATACATCACATGAACATAGAGTTTCTTTTGGGCCGTTTAACGACAAATTAATTGGTATTCTCATATTTTGTGTGCTTATTCTTCATTAATGATTTTTGTTTTGAGGGTCCATCGTTTATATCTTCATTTTGCAATGTCAATTTAAGAAGAAAATAATATTGTCTTCAATTTTTAAAAAGTTTAGTGAGTTATAATGGCAAAATTCCATGACTTGCATGTACGAAAGTGTTTATTTTATTATTTGGTAGATTGCTGATACATATTAGTGTGAATACGATGGATTATTGTATAATTTGGTTATGCTAAATTAAATGACCTAACTATGCTATAAGGTTCCGAAGAGATCCAACAGTCTCTCTATACAACCCAAAGAAAATAAAAATCCACTTTCTATCTCTCTCCTTTCGCTTAGGGTTTCTCGAAACTTAAAATCTAAATTCTTCTCATCTCCAGACGAATCAATCCTCGAGGCTTCCCTAATCTTCTTATCCAGAAGCTTCTCAATCTTTCTATACAGTTTTCTTCCCTTGCCGCTTAGGATCCAGATCGAATCCCGCATCGCTTTTTTTTTCTTATCTCTGGTCGGATTTCTCCAGGTCCGTGTTTCCAACATGAATCTCCGATTTCTTCGATTTAAGGTTTCGGCTATGGCTCGATCTTGTGGGACGAGATTTAGCTTGACTTGTAGCTGACTTCGTGTTTTCTTTTTTGAGGGCTCTTCATTGTTCATTGCCGAGGAGGAGCTCCAGCTATCCTCCGTCGAACCCTCTTCCAGTGGTGACGGAGACGGTGGTTGCGACGGCGAGGATGAGCATGGAATCAGGGAGGATTTTTAGAGGAAAATTATTGAAGGAGGGTTCCTTCTTCTCTCTGAATATCTCCTCTCCATCCGTGTTACAGGTAATAGCATTTGACTTTGTTCCATTAGACTAAAGTTTTCATTAGATACCACACTTTTAATAAAAAAAATTTATGTAAAAGATATGCAATTAAATTAGTAGTCTAAGCAAGTACCCATAATTTAAGGTTATTTAGCGCCATAAACTTTTAGAAACCGCCATAATTTTTCCCAACCTCCCTCTACCTCTCAAAACTATTTAAACTTCTCTCTACCTCTCAAAACTGTCGGTTCCTTTTATTTGTGATTGTTTTTGTCTTTCATTTCAGAGGTCTCAACCATCAGGTATTTCAACTGATTTTGGTCCTGATTTTATTACTACTTTTTGGTTCTGATTTCATTAGTACTACGTTTTTTTTGTCCTGAATTCATTAGAAGCAGTGAGAGAATAAGAACTGAAACTGATTTTAGTCCTGATTTTATTACTATGTTTTTGGTCTTGATTTTTAGTACTACGTTTTTGGTCCTGATTTCATTATTGTCTCTGTTGTGAATATGCATTATTTTTTTGTGAGAGCATCAGCTAATTAGTCAAACTATTAATTATGTCTCTCCGCAACTTTCAAGCAATTTCCGAAAGAACACATTCTTTTAAGAAGATGAAACTCATGATCAGTATTAAGAATTACATATTAACTAAAAAAGAGATGATCTCTGTTCAATAAGCAGAAAATGATAAGACTAACAATAGATTATTTCTTTCGTTGTCAAATATTGTTGAGATTAAATTTCATAGATATACTTTGTTGTTTAGGAAACAATTGAGATTGATAACTTTTGAATTTTCATGTGTTAGTAGTGTTGATATGGAAGAGCCATATGTGGATCGTTCCAGCTTACCCATGCTGCATCCTTCTCGGATGAATGAAGCTAAATGGTATTAATTTTTCGTAAACACCATTGATTATTTACACAGATATGTAACTCATTAAGTCATTTATGTTAATGGAACAGGTTTAAATACCACACCCAAGTATCAACTGCTGTAAGAAAGGTCATTCAAAGTTGTTTTAGAGGACCATGGTACTCTTGGAAAAGAGTGCCACCCTTCTACAAACACACATGGTTTTCTCTGTTTAAGGTTTTATTTCTATCATCTTTCATCAAAGTATTTCAGACATGATTTCCAATATACTAATCATGTTTTATATATTTTGATTTCAGAAAAAGTTTAATTGGGATGCTTCTATCAACTATCAAGTTGAAAGAGAGTTTAATATGCTTGCTGCTTATCGCCTCAAAGGAATGATAAGTCATGCAAAGAATGTTGGAGAAAAACCAGATTGGATTTTGTCTGAGTATTGGATCCTTATGCAAGCGCATTGGGCAACAGCAAAAGCTAAAGCAACCAGTGAGAAGGCCCGTGCTTCTCGAATGTCTGATCGCAATGGTTTAGGCCCACATTCCCACGTTGCGGGTTCACGATCCTTTGCGAAAGTTCAAGATGTTTTGGTAAGGTCGTGATTTGCTTCGTAAATGCCAGCTCTGATTCAAAATATACTGTTCTGTTTTAGGCTGTTCTGATATATTGCTTGCATTTAAGTAGGAGTTAGTTTTTTGGAGAAATCTTTAGAAATAAGACTCCATGCGTTGACTCGTTAATTTGGAATCTGTTTCTGCTAGTACTGCTTCTGGTAAAAGAACTTGTGCTGATAATGATAGTGTTTTCTTGTACGTTTATATTCTCTGTATATTTATGTCACGATGAACATAGCTAATTGTGATATTTCAATATACTTGTAGATCCTTCTTCCCCACTGTTTTATTGTTTTTTTTATAGGAAGCAAACAATGAAGACTACTCTTTCATTGCTGTGATGAAGAAAACACACCAGAAGCCTGATGGAACATATGTTGATCAGCGAGCACGATTGGTTGCAGAAACGTATGAGAAACATGTACAAGAACGCTTGGGACAGTCTAGCGAAGAAAATATGACAGCTGATCAGCTTGACAATAATGAGAAGAATGACCTTTATATCAAGGTAATATTTCGTGGTTCTTAATATTGTAAGAATGTGTGCTGATAATGACTTGTGATGTTGTGTTTCTTGTGATGGGACTTTTGTTCTAGGCTGTTGGATCATCTAAACAAGGCCATATCTTTGGACTTGGAGCACTAAGTGAGGCTTTATCAACTGTTGCTGCTTCTTCAAGTGCACCACAACCTTCTGAAGAAGTAGAGATGATAACACAGCGACTGCAACACATGGAAGCTGAGCTAAAGCAGAGCCGTGAAGAAAATCTGACAATCCAGGAAAGACTTAACTCTATGGAAGTGATTGTTAAGTCTTTTACAAGTCAGAATCCCTAGATTCAACTTCACCTTCAACACCATCTCCACCTATCTATCCATATCTATCCTTAGTATTGTTTAATTTGTATTTTTTTTTTTTAATTCTGTTTTTGTATTAGTTTTCTTTTGGATGTTAGTTTGTTTAAGTTTATGTAAACTATCGTTCGTTTTCAGGTTATTTTTAATTTTAAATATTTTATTATATAATTATATATTTTTAAAGAAAATCATGAATTAAATTACAAAAATAAATAAGTGGTTATCGTGTGTGAATGTTATAGGGAACAAAGTTATTGTGTGACCATTATTAAGTCACTAATTGTGACAGAAAAAAAGTCACAACTAATTATCATATTCTAACGATTGTGTGACTACAATTAAGTCACTAATTATAACGGATTTATAACAATATTTTGGTCTCATTTTGCGGCGGATCAATGACTTAAAATATGGTCACAATCTATGACAAATTTATGACAATTTTTTGACATAATTTGTGACATATATGTTACAATTATTTGTCACAAATTTGTGGCATATTTGTGACAATAAAATCCGTTACGAACTGTGTCTTTTTTGTCACTATGTAATACCGTCATAATTTGTGACGAATTGTTACCATTGCCCATCGTCACAAAATATTGTGACATTTTTGTGACTTACGTGAATTTGTGACGATTTTATTGTGACATTTTAGAATTTGTATCAACTTCGTCACAATAAATTTTTTGTGACCGAATATTTATATATTGTGACAATAACAAACGTAACAGTATTTGTTTTTTTTTGTAGTGGGATCAAGGTGAATTATGGAGTTACAAGTCAGAATAAGTGAATGAGGAAATCGCAAAAAAGAGTTTGTATGTAGACAAAGTTGGAGAAGCTAATATTGAAGCTCATACACTCTCAGGAATGTATTCTCTGTTTTCTACACATGATCCATACATTTTGGATTTTGAGTTGCAAGAAGAAGTAGATCGTGGTGATAAGAAGCTCTGCATGTTTCAAGAGAAGTTTGAACTACATGGAACACTTGTGAAAGGAAACCAGATGTGTGATCTTGTATTAGGTGTGAAGGATTCAAGGCACAGATGGTTGTACAATTGTTGGAAGATGGACGATCTTTGTTCTTATCCAAAACTGCTTTCTTACCCAAAAGGAGTAGAAGAAGTTGATTTTGTTTTTGAAGATGGAGCTTTTTGCAAACTAGAAAACAAAAGGGATTGTCTACTTGAAGTTCTGAATCCAAACAGAGGGAAACAACTTACATACTTCAGGCTAGTCAAAGGGGAAACGTTTTTCGAAGTTAGGCAGAAGAAAGCTAATGACAATGAGTTCAAACTGTTGGAGAATGAATGGAAGACAACATTCAAGACAAAGAATGAGTTGTTTGAATGGCTGGTCATGCAATTTGGTTTGTCTAATGCACCTAGTACTTTCATGAGGCTGATGAATCAAGTACTACGCAACTTTGTTGGGAAGTTTGTGGTGGTTTACTTTGATGACAAACTGGTGTACAACAAGAACGAAGAGGATCATTCACAGCACCTACGAGAAGTTTTTGAGGTGTTACGCAGAAACCAGCTCTATGCTAAACCTGAGAAGTGTACATTCTTCACTTCTAGTTATAAGAAGGTATAAGAAGTTGGCCAGTTCCAGCTACACAATCTGATGTGAGAAGTTTTCATGGTCTTGCTTCTTTCTATAGACGGTTTGTGCAGAGTTTTAGTACTATCATGGCTCCTATAACTGAGTGCTTGAAGAAGGATAAGTTCGTGTGGAGTATGCCGGCACAAAAGGCGTTTGAAGTGGTGAAACAGAAACTGTGTAAGGCACCTGTGTAAGGCACCTGTGTTGGCACTTCCAAATTTTAATCAAGTGTTTGAAGTTGAGTGTGATGCAAGTGGAGTGGGAATAGGAGCTTTTCTTGTCCAAAGACAACGTCTTATTGCATATTTCAGTGAGAAGCTTACAGGAGTTAGGAAGAACTACTCAACTTATGACAAGGAGTTTTATGCGATTGTGAGAGCTCTTGATCATTGGGAACATTATTTGAGGCCGGGGCAGTTTGTTCTTCATTCTGATCATGAGGCATTGAAGTACATCAACAATCAGCACAAGCTCAACAGTAGACATGCCAAGTGGGTTGAATTTCTCCAGTCTTTCTCATTTGTGTCAAAGTACAAAGCTGGAAAAATCAATGTGGTGGCAGATGCACTTTCAAGGAGGTATGCTTTGATCTCTATTCTTGATTCTCGGATTATGGGATTTGAGATGATGAAGGAATTGTATGATAAAGATCTAGACTTTACACAAGTCTATAATGAGTGCAAGAAGGGCGTTTCAAATCAGTACCAACTGTAGGATGGATTTCTTTTCAAAGGAAACAAGCTTTATGTTCCTAAGAGTTATATAAGGGAGTTATTGATTCGTGAAGCACATGGAGGAGGCTTATCTGGTCATTTTGGAATCAATAAAACGTTGGATATGCTGCAGGAGCATTTGTTTTGGCCGAAGATGGCAAAGGATGTTCATACTATAGTGGAAAGGTGTGCATCTTGTCAAAGGATGAAAAGGCACTTCCAACCAGGACTTTACACTCATTTGCCTGTTCCTATACAGCCTTGGGATGGTGTGAGCATGGATTTCATTGTGGGATTGCCAAGAACTCAGAGAGGCAAGGATTCAATCATGGTTGTGGTTGATCGGTTCAGCAAGATGGCACATTTTACACCTTGTCACAAGACTTATAATGCATGTCAAGTTGCTGATTTGTACTTTAAGGAGGTTGTGCGTCTTCATGGAGTTCCAAAGACCATTGTTTCTGACCGTGATTTAAAGTTTANTTCTGACCGTGATTCAAAGTTTCTGAGCTATTTTTGGAAGACTTTGTGGAGATTACTTGGTACTAAGCTGCTCTTTAGTACTTCTTGTCATCCACAAACTGATGGACAAACGGAGGTAACAAACAGAACTTTGACTACACTTCTGAGGGGTTTGATTAAGAAGAACTTCAAGGAATGGGATCTGAAGTTGGCTCAGGCGGAGTTTGCTTACAATAGATCAGCAAGTTACACTACAAAACGCTCACCATTTGAGGTAGTGTATGGTCTGAATCCTCTTACTCCTATTGATCTGAGTTTCAAGTGAACTATGAGGCAGTAGAGAGGGTGAAAACAATGAAGAAACTGCATCAAAGTGTTCGGACTGAGATTGAGAAGGCTAATGAAAAGTATAAGCTGAAGGCAAATAAGAATAGGCGAGTTAAATCTTTTGAACCAGGTGATCTGGTTTGGTTGCATTAGAGGAAAGAGAGGTTTCAAACAAAGCGCAAGTCAAAGCTTATGCCCAGATCAGAAGGTCCTTTCAAGGTACTTGAGAAGTTTGGTGAGAATGCTTATAAACTTGAACTTCCAGGTGAATATGGAGTTTCAGCAACTTTCAATGTGGGGGATCTTTCTCCATACTTTGAGGATGAAGAGATGCTGGATTTGAGGACAAATCCTCTTGAACCCGGAGGGACTGATGTGGGAGCAAGTGAGCAAAACGAGAAGCAAAATGGATTGGCTTCTTATATAGCATATCTCATGATGGATCACTCATTGTTGTAGTTCTTAAGCAATATCATCCCAATCTTACCTCTTTTAGGCTATAAACCTGCGTTTTCGCGCCATATATAACCTTTTTTACAAGATTCAACTCCCCGGTTAGTATTTTTGATAGTATATTAGAAGTTTCTCCCAAGAAATGCTAAAGAAGTAAAAAATACTTCCTTTCTAACTTTATCTTCTCATGTAGCATATCTCATGACGGATCACTCATTCTTGTAGTTCTTAAGCAATATCATCCCAATCTTACCTCATTTAGGCTATAAAATTGCGTTTTTGAACCATATATGACTGTTCTTACTAGATTCAACTCCCCGTTTAGTGTTTTTAATAGTATATTAGAAGTTTCATATAGCATATTTCATGATATAGCATATTTCATATAACTCCCTGTAAAGAAGTAAATGATTATTCTCCTTATAACTTTGGCTTCTCATATAGCATATTTCATGATATATCACTCATTCTTGTAGTTCTAAAGTAATAACATCCTAATCTTATCTCTGTTAGGCTATAAATTTGCATTTTTTTAGCCATTTATGACCTTTTTTACTACATTCAACTTTCCGTTTAGTCTTTTTGATAGTATATTTGAAGTTTCTCCCAAGGAGTGCTAAAGAATAAAAAAGATACTTCTCTTTCTAACTTTAGCTTCTCATATAACATGTCTCATGACGGCTCACTCATTCTTGTAATTCTTAAGCAATATCATCCCAATCTTACCTCATTTAGCCTATAAACTTGCTTTTTTGAGCCATATATGATCTTTTTTACTAGATTCAACTCTCCGTTTAGTCTTTTTGATAGTATATTTCAAGATTCTCCCAAGAAATGCTAAAGGAGTAAAAGATACTTCTCCTTATAACTNAGAAGCAAAATGGATTGGCTTCTTATATAGCATATCTCATGATGGATCACTCATTGTTGTAGTTCTTAAGCAATATCATCCCAATCTTACCTCTTTTAGGCTATAAACGTTCGTTTTTGCACCATATATGACCTTTTTTACTAGATTCAACTCCCCGGTTAGTCTTTTTGATAGTATATTAGAAGTTTCTCCCAAGAAATGCTAAAGAAGTAAAAAATACTTCCTTTCTAACTTTAGCTTCTGATGTAGCGTATCTCATGACGGATCACTCATTCTTGTAGTTCTTAAGCAATATCATCCCAATCTTATCTCTGTTAGGTTATAAATCTGCGTTTTTGAGCCATATATGACTAGATTAAACTCCCCGTTTAGTTTTTCTTATAGTATATTAGAAGTTTCTCCCACAAAATGCTAAATATGTCAAAGATACTTGTCTTTTTAATTTTATCTTCTCATATAGCAAATTTCTTGACAGATCACTCATTCTTGTAGTTCTAAAGCAATAACATCCCAATCGTATCTCTGTTAGGCTATAAACTTGTGTTTTTGAGCCTTTATGACATTTTTTACTAGATTCAATTTCCCGTGTAGTCTTTTTAATAGTATATTAGAAGTTTCTCCCAAGGAATGCTAAAGAAGTAAGTGATGGATCACTCATTGTTGTAGTTCTTAAGCAATAGCATCCCAATAGCATATCTCATGATGGATCACTCATTGTTGTAGTTCTTAAGCAATAGCATCACCATCTTACCTCTTTTAGGCTATAAACTTGCATTTGTGAACTATATATTACTTTTTTTACTAGATTCAACTCCCCGTTTAGTATTTTTGATAGTATATTTGAAGTTTCTCCCAAAGAATGCTAAAAAAGTAAACGAAACTTCTCCTTATAACTTTGGCTTCTCATATAGCATATCTCATGATGGATCACTCATTCTTGTAATTCTTAAGCAATATCATCACAATGTTAACTCCTTTAGGCTATAAACCAGCGTTTTTAAGCCATATATGACCTTTTTTACTATATTAAACTCCCCCTGTAGTTTCTTTGATGGTATATTAGAAGTTTCTCCCACAAAATGCTAAATATGTCACAGATACTAGTCTTTTTTACTTTAGCATCTCATATAGCATATTTCATGACAGATCACTCATTTTTGTACTTCTTAAGAAATAACATCCCAATCTTATCTTTGTTAGGCTATAAACTTGCGTTTTTGAGCCATTTATGACCTTGTTTACTAGATTCAACTCCCCGTTTAGTCTTTTTGATAGTATATTAGAAGTTTCTCTCAAGGAATGCTAAAGAAGTAAATGATACTTCTCCTTATAACTTTGGCTTCTTATATAGCATATCTCATGATGGATCATTCATTCTTGTAATTGTTAAGCAATATCATCCCAATCTTACCTCTTTTAGGCTATAAACCTGCTTTTTTGAGCCATATATGACATTTTTTACTAGATTCAACTCCTCGTTTAGTCTTTTTGATAGTATATTTAAAGTTTCTCCTAAGAATGCTAAAGAAGTAAAAGATACTTCTCTTTCTAAATTTAGCTTCTCATATAGCATATCTCATGATGGATCACTCATTCTTGTAATTCTTAAGCAATATTATCCCAATCTTACTTGATTTAGGCTATAAACTTGCGTTTTTGAACTATATATGACCTTTCTTACTATATTACACTCCCCATTTAGTTTATTTGATATTGTATTAGAAGTTTCTCACACGGAATGCTAAAGAAGTAAACGATACTTGTCTTTCTAACTTTAGCTTCTCATATAGCATATTTGATGACAGATCACTCATTCTTGTAGTTCTTAAGCAATAGCATCCCAATCTTGCCTTCTTTAAGCTATAAATTTGCGTTTTAGAGCCATATATGACATTTTTTAATAGATTCAACTCCCTGTTTAGTCTTTTCGATAATATATTAGAAGTTTCTCACAAGGAATGCTAAAAAAGTAAATGATACTTCTCCTTATAACTTTTGCTTTTTATATAGGATATCTCATGATGGATCACTCATTCTTGTAGTTCTTAATTAATATCATCCCAGTCTTACCTCTTTTAGGCTATAAATCTGCATTTTTGAGCCATATATGACTTTGTTTACTAGATTCAACTCCCCGTTTAGTCTTTTTAATAGTATATTAAAGTTTCTTCCAAGGAATGGTAAAGAAGTTAAAGATACTTCTCTTTCTATTTTTAGCTTCTCATATAGCATGTCTCATGACGGATCACTCATTCTTGTAATTCTTAAGCAATATCATCACAATCTTACCTCATTTAGCCTATATACTTGCGTTTTTGAACCATATATGACCTTTCTTACTAGATTACACTCCCCCATTTAGTTTCTTTGATATTATATTAGAAGTTTGTCCCACGGAAGTCTAAAGAAGTAAAAGATACTTGTCTTTCTAACTTTAGCTTCTCATATAGCATATTAGATGACATATCACTCATTCTTGTAGTTCTTAAACAATAACATCCCAATCTTACCTCTTTTAGGCTATAAACTTGCATTTTTGAGCCATATATGATATTTTTTACTATATTCAACTCTCCGTTTAGTCTTTTTCATAGTATATTTGAAGTTTGTCCCGAGAAATGCTAAAGAAGTAAAAGATACTTCTCCTTATAACTTTGGCTTCTTATATAGCAGATCTCATGATGGTTCACTCATTGTTGTAGTTCTTAAGCAATATCATGCCAACCTTACCTTTTTTAGGCTATAAACCTGTGTTTTTAAGCCATATATGACATTTTTTATTAGATTCAACTCTCCATTTAGTATTTTTGATAGTATATTTGAAGTTTCTCCTCAAGAATGCAAAAGAAGTAAAAGATACTTCTCTTTCTAAATTTAGCTTCTCATATAGCATATCTCATGACGGATCTTTCATTCTTATAATTCTTAAGCAATATTATCCCAATCTTACCTGATTTAAGCTATAAACTTGCGTTTTTGAACCATATATGACCTTTCTTACTAGATTACACTCCCCATTTAGTTTCTTTGATATTCTATTAGAAGTTTCTTTGATATTCTATTAGAAGTTTCTTACACGAAATGCTAAAGAAGTAAACGATACTTGTCTTTCTAACTTTAGCTTCTCATATAGCATATTTGATGACAGATCACTCATTATTGTAGTTCCTAAGCAATAACATCCCAATCTTACCATCTTTAGGCTATAAACTTGCGTTTTGGAGCCATATATGACCTTTTTTACTAGATTCAACTCCCTGATTTGTATTTTTGATATTATATTTGAATTTTCTCCCAATAAATGCTAAAGAAGTAAATGATACTTCGCCTTATAACTGTGCTTTTTATATAGCATATCTCATGATGGATGACTCATTCTTGTAGTTCTTAAGCAATATCAACCCAATCTTACCTCTTTTAGGCTATAAATCTGCGTTTTTGAGCCATATATGACATTTTTTACTAGATTCAACTCCCCGTTTAGTCTTTTTAATAGTATATTTAAAGTTTCTCCCAAGGAATGGTAAAGAAGTTAAAGATACTTCTCTTTCTAACTTTAGCTTCTCATATAGCATGTCTCATGACGGATCACTCATTCTTATAATTCTTAAGCAATATCATCCCAATCTTACCCCATTTAGCCTATAAACTTGCGTTTTTCAACCATATATGACCTTTCTTACAAGATTACACTCCCCATTTAGCCTATAAACTTGTGTTTTTGGTCTGTATATGACCGTTTTACTAGATAAGACTCCCTGTTTAGTCTTTTTGATAGTATAATTGAAGTTTCTTTCAAGGAATGCAAAACAAGTAAGAGATACTTCTCGTTGTAACTTTTGCTTC
>OVAY01001787.1:0-24564 GCA_900406395.1 Kernera saxatilis | reverse complement strand
TTAAAGATATAAAAAGATGTGCTTGAAATTTGGAATTAATATTCCATTGTAAGTAACAAGTTCATGTGGCTTGATCTATACACATGTTTGGGCTAATTAGAAAAAAAATTATTAAAAAAAGAAGAAGAAAGCTTCGAGTCTTCTTGCAATATGGTTGACGTGTTTCTTTATGGAGATAGCTCCAAGACACCAAGTTGAGAGACAACCACCACCCCGAGAAGAAGCTCAAACAAAAGACACTCCCAACTCTTTTCCTCACACATCAAAACATAAGAAAAAAAAAAAAGCAAAAAAGAGTTCCACAAAGAAGAAAGCTTCTACCTTACCCTACCCAATCCAAGAACGTGATAAGGACTTAGAAGTGACCAAAAAGAAGCCAAAAAGGACTCATAAATCTTACTTCAAAGCTAGGATCATAATCTCTCACGAGTTACAAGCACACGGAGAATAAGCTTACAATGAGAAGCTTAAGAACACTCTCAAGCTCTTTTCCGACACTTCCATTCTTTGGGAAGTTGATAAGAGCCAATCCACTACCGAGGAGACATCCACCAAGCCACCAAACAACACGTGCTAAGGAGATATGGAAGCCAACATTTCTCTAGCTATCTCATCTAACGCCTAAAAAAAAGCGTTTAGGTCGAGCTAACGACGTTAAACAATGCGCTTTATGGGAGGCACCCTATAGGTACTTCACTTTAATTAACCAATTGGAGCCATGCTTTAATTAGTTTTTATGTTGTTTTTATAGGTATTGATGGAAACAACTAGGAGAAATCGCATTTAATAGCTTAAAGATCGACGACAAGTTGCTTGGAAAGGTCTATATGAGTGGACATGTCACGTGGACCGGTCATGTGCTCCTCATTTGTGACCGCTCCGCTTCCTCTTCCAGTGGACCAATCAAGAGGAACGGTCTCAGATCCTTCAAACGTGACCGGTTCACCATAACTTCCTTGTGGGCTCGAGCATAAAACGCGAACAAACAAAAGACCAGGTGCAAGGACCGGTCTTTGACTCCTTTTCTGCGACCACTCAACACTCAAAACTCAACTTTTAAGCAGCTCTCTCATGGACCTGTCAGGAAGACAGGTCACAGCCCCTTCCTTCACACGACCAGTCCACCAATGACCAAAGGTAAGTTTTCGACCTCTAAACTTCACCACCGGACCAAAACAAAATTAACCCAAATTTTTTCAAATTTGTCTCAACAAAACCCTTTAAAACTGACCCAAAAACATTTTATAAGAATGAAGTTTCTTGAGATTTAGGATATATTGACCATAAAACTCATCTCTCTCTCAAGAACACAAAGAGATTTGTCTCCCAAAACGTCTCAAACCATATATTTTGCAGTTCTTGGTTGTTTTAAATAATTTTTGATGGGTTATCTTGCAAATTTTATCCTCTTGCTCATTCACACTCTCCATAACAAGGTACCTGGTATTCTATGATTTTTACCATTTTTAATATCTTATTCTAATGTTTATAACCTCAAAAAGTAGTTTTATATTCTATATATAGTGTTTTGAGTCTTTATATATTCATTAGACGAAAAGATACAAAAATGAGCAAATTCAAGATGGAGAGCAAAGCAGAACCGTCATAAGTATGCTATCCGTTTGAGGCCTTCCCAAAGTTGGATTTGGAAGCCATTTGACACAAGATAGCCTTGTTAGTTATCTTTCCAATGTCGTTGGCTTCGACCTATTTGGATTTGTGGTTGAAGAGTTATTCAAGCTTTAGTGATGAGAGGTCCACAATTCATCCTTATCTCATCCAAGACACTTAACAACCGACTTTTTGAAGACCTAGCATTATGTATATTCATTTTTTAGAATTTTTCTATAGGAACCCCTTTTCTGCAACCATGGTGAAACTGGATTACCAGAGATCATAGCTAGTGAAGACTGAGCGACTGCAGAGGATCCCCAAAATTAGGGTTTCTTAGCGAAGATAACTCATGATGAGTCAACTGGATTTAACATTAAATCCGGCCCATTGTTAGGAGGATAGGCCCACTTTAAAGATCAAGGATAGAGTCCGGAAGTAAGATCCGACTAAGTCAAAACGAGATCCTGAGACATCAAGGGATATTCCACCAACTTCCAAGGATCTCGGAGCATGCATGGAGCTCAGTGCGGCGTCGTTACAAGGAGGAAAATCAGCTATAAAAAGCGACGAAGGCATAGGGAAAAGCATCTCGATCTTGGACCATCTCTGAATACATTCAACACAATCTCATACTTCTAGTCTATTTCTAGTTCACTTGTAAGCTCTATGAACTCCAACATTCATTATCTAAATATATCTCTTATGAGATCCCATTGTACTCAATACGTTTATTCATTAATACAAATCCAATTCGTTGACTAAAATCTTTGTTCTTAGTTTAAGCTCTTATTGAGGATTTAGGCCCTAAATCCCTAACATTACTTCTATAAAATCTCGGGTGTGGATTTTAGCATCCACATTTTGGCGACTCATTCTCCTTAGAACTCTATTTCAAATATGTTAGTGGATTTCTTCCAATCCCCTTATTTTGTCTGGGGGGACGATAATGCTAAATTATCTTATTTTAGAGCTCTAGCCAAGAACTTTCCAAAATGGATCCATCCAGATCTGAAATCACGAAATCGAGCTCTAGCTACATATCTCCAACCAACCTGAACAAGAAAACCCAAAAGCTCATGTTAAATGTCAACACCTCTAGAACGAACCCAACCGGTTCCATCCAGGCAAACACTTCTCGATAGAACCCAACTGGTTCCATCCATACAAACACTTCTGGATGGTTCTGCCCAAGTGACTCAAATTGAGACTACCCCCGTAACTACGGCACCTCAGCCCGGAGCCACCTCTGCGGCCACTCTCACAGCTCGACTCGATCATCATATCGCAACCATGGCGGTAGAAGACCCCCACTCACGGGAAGCACCCACCAAAACTGGGCTCTAGGCAGATGCCATACTCGATCATAGCCCGCTCTTGCGCACATGCCTAGACTTCTCACAAGTCTAAGCAATACCCGGTCCATCAAGGCACACGACCCGCCGAGTTGTAACGGAGTCAATCCAAAGCCTGCTCAGCCG
This sequence comes from Kernera saxatilis, assembly GCA_900406395.1. Taxonomy (NCBI): domain Eukaryota; kingdom Viridiplantae; phylum Streptophyta; class Magnoliopsida; order Brassicales; family Brassicaceae; genus Kernera; species Kernera saxatilis. Next base: position 21,472 of record OVAY01001787.1, on the reverse strand, counting down.
TAAGCTCCCGCACCAATACCTCCCATCTAGGGATGAACAAATCGGCAGCTCGCCTATTAGCACAACCATCTGCCCTTGGATATAGCCAATTCCCACGTTTATAGTCTCTGCCTCCACCCTGTCCGGGCTACGGAATGCCGAGACCACGATGGCTAGGAGCATCAGCGTTCACATCAATCTTCTAGAACACGAGCTCTCAATACGACGGTTGACCTTGCACAGATGCAACCTCACCTAGAACACGAGCTCCCACGTCCCGACACGACCTATCAAACATGTCAAATACCTAACAACCCCGACAGCTCAACTACTCAGCACGAACGCACCATGGAACCTCCCCCAACATTCCAGCTAGGAGAGGGACCCAATGTACTACCAGATCTAATGTTAGAATTCATACCGGTTTATAACGATTATAAATCTACATATGAATTTACTTTCCTGGATTTCATGCGAATACTAAAATAAATCTAGATTATAGAGTTTCGAATATACCTGGATATTTTGCAGCAAAAATATGAACCAAAATGATTCGAAGTTTTGTAGCACTTCAAGTGTTGCACCTCTACCGGTATCCACACGCACACAAACTAGATCGGAACGGGATGCTAGTACCGTAGAGTTTAAATCTCTTTGAACGAGCTCTGGTATCGATATCGATACCATTCTCAGCTTATTCAACAATCGATATTCTTTTTGAAGAACATTTCGTTTCTGAGTGGATGAGCCGTTTTCAAGTTACTTGGATCGCAAGTCCCAAATTTGTCTATGAACAGCATATCTTATTGCATTTGTGTCTGTAATTTATTTCTTTTGTGTAATACTAATTGGTGTGCTACAAGATCTCGTGCACTAGAACATGCTTATATATATATACATTCCTTAATGGAATTAGGTGTTTAATGGGCCACGCCCACATGTGAATTGTAGACAAAACCAATTCACGTGCATATCCATATACTTATATATACATATCATATCTTATATATCATATATATAATATACATATGTAATATTAATTATAAAACCCAATATATCATTGATCTAGTTTGTTTAGGTGTGTGATCTGGTGGGATCGTATAAAATTAGCAATGGAATTTTAGATCCATCGATTATAATTGGTTTCTAGCAAAACAATATAATCACCAAATTTTATACGATTGTCAAACTTTGACATTACATATTTAATTAGAGGTGTACAAATGATTTCAAGACATTCCCAACAATCTCTCACTTGTACTGGATTAATCATCTATTCTTATAATCATTTTGTCTCTATATCTCGATCTAAACACAAGGCAAGAAAAATGTCATCCTTATCAAGTTAGATTACATTTATCGAACTCTGATTTATACTAATCAAACAAACAACTGACATTCACCTCGTTTGAGCACGGCCATGCATTTCTCAGTATCAAATCTTCGATAGGCCTAGAGATATTTATCTCCCGTTATATAGGAGAGATAAATTCCATCTTGTTCCATCCTTGTTCCTTACACAATTCATAATACACCCAATCAATTTCTTTATAATCATCTTTTACGGCTGACGTTTGACAAAGTCAAAATGAACAAATCCATGTGTAAGAAATCATGATGAACTCAGGTCAAATGACTATACTCTATAGTTGTGATGAGAAACTCTTATGACATTCATATAACAATCATGTAGAGTTCTCATAGTGGGTCAGTCCAATATTGTGTTTTCCAACACATATTTATGTGATTGGCTTAAATACCATATATCAATGACTTCACGAAACTTAGTCATCAATCACCTCACATACTAGTGATTAACTGTTATTGATGTCTCATGTTCATAACCTTGACTAAAGACCTTAATAACTTAAGTCATCGTCCACTTATATGGTTTCATGATCAAAACACGTATTTGATGACCTATAAAAATGCCATAAATTATGTTGGTACTATTATTAAATTATATAATAATCAAATAATACATGAAACAAATTTCATTATTATAAAACATAATAAAATGTTTGTATGAACATCATTTATCAAACAAACCTCGCTCCCACTAGAATAAAGATCACATATTTAAGAATCTAAAGCTGATTGTAGCAGTATGACTCTCATGCTTAAGCTGCAGAAGAGGTTTAGTAAAAGGATCGACAACTTTTGCATCCTTTGGAACTCTGCTAATCTTCATACCACCTCTTTCAATAATCTCACGAATGAGGTGAAATCGCCTTTGTATGTGTTTTGATTTCTGGTGTGATCTAATTTCTTTCACTTGCGTGATGGCTCCATTGTTATCACAATAAAAATCATTAAGGCCATAAATACTAGAAATCACACCAAGTTCAGTAATGAAATTTCTTATCCAAACAACCTCCTTAGCTTATTCCAAAGCATCTATATACTCAGTCTCAGTTGTTGAGTCTGCCACAATGCTCTGCTTGGAACTTTTCCAACTCACTACTCCTCCTAGGGGTGGGCATTCGGTTATTCGGTTCGGTTCGGTTCCGGTTCTAAAAAATAGATTCCATTCGGGAATAAATTGTATTTTGGTTAAGTTCGGTTCTATTTCGGTTTCAGTTTTTATTCGGTTTGGTTTTAGACCAAGAAATATAATTTTACAAATAATAATTAATTAATTTAAAAGAAAGTCCTTTCAATACCACTAAATTTGGTTTTGTGGACACAAATACCACACAAGGGTAAAAGTTCCACCAATACCATTCATTAAACATGATAAAGACTCTTTAGCCCTTATTCTAATTAAACCTAAAAAAATTAAAAAAAAACATTTAAAAAACATTTTGAATCTCGTTTCGTTTCACGAGCTGCTTCACTTTCATAATTTCATCATCTCTATCTTCATCACAGAGAAACAATTTCAATTCACCGGTTCGATCTTAATTGGATCATTTCGGGATTTTAATATGTTATTTCGCTCTTCATCACATGATTTTTCGATCACGAGCTGCTTCACTTGGAGAATTTCATCATCTCCCAATTTCAATTCACCAGTTCGATCCTAATTGGAGCATTTCGGGCAATTCGCGATTTCATTATGTGATTTCGATCTTCATCACACGATTTTTCGAGATTTCGATCTAGCTCCAAATTCTACCTCAATTTTGAAGCTTACCAATCTGTGTCTCTGACTGAAGCTTCTAATTCGACCTGAATTTTGATAATAGGTATCGATCCCATCCTCTGTTTGGTTATGCTTATCGCGAGAAACGACGCACTGTTTTTGCCATGGAATTTTGCTTCTCTGTTTCTGGTTTTGTTGAGTTCTCTTTAGTTGCTTATGAAAATTAGAATCAATGATGGAATTGAGCTTCATGCTTGTTGAATGTCGTTAATTTTGAAAAATTTGATGTATTCTATTGGGAAAATACATGTAGTTTTGGAGTAATTCAAATGTATTTTTGGTTGTTAATTAGACTAGTGTTTATGTGAGATAAATGTTACATGTGATAAAATGTTTAAAAAATGCTACAATGATGCTGTAGAAGAGTGATTTGTTAGTTTTCAATAAAAATATGTTATCTTAATTATTAATGGATATGTTTCATCCTAATGAATTGGCTACATCAAATTAGACCTTCCTAAATTGGAAGAAAATCTTGCTAAATTTTGTGGTATATAAGAAGATGTGAACTCCTAAATCGTCCAGACACAGAGAATAGACATTTAAAGATGTAAAATTGTGTTTGGATAATCATTTTGTCACTCACCGTTACACATAGACGAAGCAGTTCATGATTACCTTTTAGTTTGTTGATGAAAGTTCGTACTTGGCGATCATTTCGAATGTACATCGGTGGACAATCCTTCATCACCGATGGAAGTCCATAGCTAAGTGTGAGATCTTTTGCTGATCAATCGATTCTCCAGTCTTCAGAAAGCATCTCAACTAAGTTCTTGTACATGACATTCTCATATACCTCAGAAAGTGAACCTACTTTGTTTTCATCTATCAAAAAATCCCATTGGAGCTTCTCATTTTTAATCCACTCTCAACAAACCGAACAAATCTCCACCATTATATCCTGAAATCTCAACAAAGATGTAATCTATAAGACCTTCCTAAATCGGAAGAAAATCTTGCTAAATTTTGAATTCTAAGAGGGATTCTCATGTCGTTGTTCAAATAATACTATTTTTTTATATTAAATTACTTTCATTTGTCTTAGGTGAGTGACAAATGCAACTTTATTGCTCTTGAAAATGTCGAAAGCAATATTCAATCAAAGGCTGTACAAAGTTGAGATAATTTTGATGTGGAGAACACTCGACGAACACTTCTGTTGCGAGGTTTAGACGGTGTCCCATGTGTAAATGAAAAACAACAGGTATCCTATTTTTATATTTATTCTAACACGTTTTTACACTTTTTAAGAATATATTTCCTAAATTTTGAATTCCAAGCATGATTCTCATGTCTTGGCTTACATAATACTATTTATTATATTAATTTTCTTCCATTTGTCTTAGGGGAGTGACAAATGCAACATGATTGCTCATGAGAATGTCGAAAGCAACACTCAATCAAAGACCTTTCAAAGTGGAGATAGTTTTGGTGTGGAGAACACTCGACGCACACATGTTTTACGAGTTTTAGATGGTGGATCATACGTAAATAAATCGATTGTGCGTGAAAAACAACATGGATCATAGTCTTTATACTTATTATAGCACATTTTCACATGTTTTAAGAGTATATTTCCTTGTCTTTGTACGATTTATGAATGTTTTCCTAAATAAATAGAAGACCTTCCTAAATCTGAAGAAAAACATGCAAAGATCCGTAAACGTTTATAAAATCATATAACCCTTGCTCATATGTAAATGAATCAATTGTGCATGAAAACAAACATATATTATAGTCTTTACAATCAGTCTTACATTTTTTTTTACATGATTTACGTGAATTTACTTGTATCTGGACGATTTAGATTCACACAAAAATTTAAAAGATTAAAACGTAGTTGTGGTGATTTTTTTATTAAAATATTTTAACTAAATCAAATTATAAACAATTAGAGGGAAAGCAAAAAAGAAATTAAAAAATGAAAAACTCTATTTTCTCTCTTACTTACTCGACACAAATGAGGGAGATACAATTGTGTCTTTTCAAAAAACACTCATCTAATACATTATCTATCTCACAAAAAGATAAGCTACATATTTTGAAAATTATTTTTCAAAACTACCCTATTCTCAAATTGTAGTTTCTAAAACTACCCATTCTCCCAATTAACTCTATAAAAAATAATCTCTCATTTCCTCAACTATGACTTTCAATCAAATATTTCCACATATTTGATGCTATTATTTTCTCCATTGATTAGCATATTCTCTATGTTAATCTTGAGTTGTAAGAAGTTCACTATTATTGTTGTTATCAATGATCGTTTGCAATTTTTCTACACTTTTAGCATTTATAAATGATAAAACCAATAAAACGTGATTTAAAAAAAAAATTAAAATATTGAATAAGACCTGATTTCGCTTGGATTTCCATGTCCGTTAAAATCCATAAACCAATAGACCTTCATTTAAGTTCGTCGTAGATTGTCTTTGTCTTTATGTCTTTGTCTTAGTGTATTCAATGAAGGCTAGATTCGGTATTGTAAATCACTTGGTGAGAGGAGGTTTCATCTAATTGTATTTCTGATGTTCAATCAAAGTTTTATTTAAGGCTTTTTGTTACCACATTGTTTAGCTCTCCAAGTGTGTGTAAATATGGTAGAATGATGAGATGGTATTCTGTATTGATGATGGCGTGTTTTGCTAATGGGAGTATGTAAAATCTTGTCTAAGGAGATATCAGCTTCTTTCCATGAGAAACCATCTCTCACCTCTTGTTCACGGCTTAGCTGATGGTGTTCACATTAGTTCTTTATGCGATGATGACTCAAAAGATGGCAGTCACATTAGTTCTTTATGCGCTGATGACTTAAAGAGGCGAACACCTATATGATATGGATAACTAACAGCTGTCGAAAATAGAGTTTTGGGTTGTCGAGTTCTTTGACATACTTAAAGTTCTCTTACCTGAAAAGAGAGTTGAGGAATCCATGGCTGCATGAGAAGAAGGGCGTAGAGAGGGGCCATAGAAGCACAAGAGAAACACATGCACACTCAGCCCCACCACTCTTCTTTCTTTAAACAATGAAATCAAAGAAAGAGATAGGAGTTGGCTGATGATAGAAGAGATAATACTGGTTCCTACTATTTATATCTCTCTGTGATATGTAGAATTTGTTAAATCATATACATTTTCATAAACCTTATGGAGAGAATTACATCAATTTCTGCTTCTGAATTTCTCTCTGTATATATAATTAAATGAAGAAAACTATGCACTAATGTCATGCCTAAAGCAAGGCTCAAGAGATCCATCTCTAACCTCTGCTACGTTATTGCTGAACAAACATGTCTTAAAACCCTTCTTGAATTGTGGAGTTTTTTTTTAAGTTCTGGTTTATTATTCATTTCTTATCTTTTGAGGATAGATCCATTGACAGATAACGTCGAGCTTCTCTTCACCTGAATCAGCGGAGAAATAGAGATTAGGTGAGAATTCAATTATCATGCTCAGAAACTACTATGATGAAACCAATTGGTTTTGACCTTCGCCGTCTTCTCTTCTCCATGGCTCCAGATAAGTTAGAGGGACATGCTCTTGAAATTTTCCTATTAAATAGCTAAATCCTTGTTGTGGGCCACAGTGGAAGTCATCTGTTGAAGCACATGAGGTAAACCAGACATGACAAGATCCCCACAAGCATTCATCACTGGCTCCATAGAAACCTAAAGAAGTGAGTTCCAGAAGTCAAAAAATGTATGGGCTGACAACAGTTCGAGGAATGCTGCATTGTAATGTAATATAATACTGAACAAGAACAGCTTTCCATAGAACCTGACCACGCTTTAATCAAAGATACCTGATGAGAGTTATCGCCGTTTTTTTGCAGCTTATACAGTCTGTCCAGACTCAGATCGTCGCTGTAAGAGCTGCCAACTTCGAGACCGGTTTCTCAGCGAACTAGAAAGAACCACGCGACGATCTAGAAAGAACCACGCGACTCATCGAACTATCACAGTTTCGACCTCAACTCACTTCATACTATTTATTTTATCGATCCTTGTCGAGTTCGTATCAGCTCATGCTGTTCATCTAACCGGTCCTCGTCGATCTCACATCAGATCATGCTGAGTACACATCGACATCCTGGCCAGAGGTTCGATATGCGTCCCACGGATGCAGTGGTGAAATAATCCATGTCCTTGAGCTCCTGTCCTAAGTGAGAATTTAGGGGAGATGACTCAAGCGACCTTAAGCCGGGGACCATTCATAAAGTTTACATCCACACAGACTTTTATAATTTTTCTTACACATAGACACACTTTCTGGTATTTGGACACTTTTGTTAATACGGAAATACCCTTGAACTAGAGGGAAGAAGAAAAGCATTGACTCGAGTGAAGAAAAAAGGGTAAGAAAAATCTAGTTACGTTTAGGTACATGCAAATTGATTGTAAGCGTTGGATTATAAAAGGAAGGAGACGATCGTGTGGTTGTGATTCAACGGAAGGATATGTAATGGGATATGTTGTGGCGTTGATTTCTTATTACACTACAACACACTTTGAAATATTATAGCACTTTCTCTATGGTTTAAGACATTTCTATCCCTCTTATTAATTTATCCTTTTCCAGTAACCAATTACTCTAACTTATTTGGTTATTTTCGTCGCCTCGTTTCTAGTCACAGCCCCCAACTTACCCACTAACTATTTTCTCTCTCCTTCTAACTTTCACTTTTACGAACAAAATTGATTGTTTCTCTCTTTCTCTCTCACACTCTCTCTCTCTCCTAGTTACTGAAATTCCAGAAAATATCTTCGAAGAAATATATCGAAGACGACTTGAAGAAAAACAAAAAACTCGATTGATCTCCAATTTCAATTTGATTCCGACGAACTCGCTCCACGATTGTTCTTACGCGAACGAGATATCAACAAAGATCTGATTGGCCCATTTGAGCTTAACAGTACCTTCGCCAAAATAATGAATGGAAATCAGTATAATTGGTTCGATGGAGGGGGAAGAGATTCTATAAGAAAGTGACGACAATAGAATCTGACGATGAAAGTAGATGGATTGTGATGCATAATTACAAAACCCTTAAATCCCCTTTGAAAATGAGATCTCATGCTTCGTTTTCCAGCAATTGTATAATTGGATTGTTTTCTAAAAATATTCAGTAAAACTTTCTTGTTAACTTGTGCTCCATTTTTGTTGAGTGCTTGTGTTCCAGAACCTGAAGTTTTCTTGTCATTTTTTCTTTGTTAATTCGTCCACGAAAAATTGTCCATAAAAACCAATTAACATGGATATGATCATGGGTTCTCTCATGTTTTCCCGGCAAATTTTTCATATGTTCGATCAAATCTCGTATCAATTATATTGCACTTCCTTTTTGGTCGAATATCAGATGTTTTATCTCAAATCTAGTCTTTGATCGAGAGCCATGGATGATATTGGGGATGAAACAATAAGAGACTCTTTAGCTTAATTTTTCTGAAAACTTAGTTATGATGGCAAGCAAAGGCCGAAAGGTGATGGTAAAGTCAAACTGTGATGATATTTTTTAGATATTTTTATTATTAGATGTTTTTCTCCCATCGTTTATGTTATTTTTTAGAGCAAGATAAATGAGTTTTCAAGTTGATTGTCCATGAATAAGTTTCCACAAATAATTAATTGTACATAAAATTTTGTATTCAAATTTCTTCTCAAAGATTGTCAATCAGAACCTGTCTACCCATCCATGATATCTTCTCCATCGTTACCCGTCCATGATACCATGTCCATCGAAACCCATCCACGATATCATGACCGTCTGTGATGCACATTCCATCACAATCAGCTATCATGCGTACCGTATCATCCACACAAACTTGTCCACATAATGATCTCACTTTTACCCCAGAGATGGAGAACGAATCATGTTCATCAGATCTATGTTTGCAAACTCGCCGAAGCTATGCACAACCCAAAACGTCAATTTCAAGAAGCGATCATCCTTTTTGTTATTTTATATAGCAAGATAAATGAGCTTTCAAGTTGATTGTCCATGAATAAGTTTCCACAAATACTTGTACACAAATGTTTGTCCATAAAATTTTGTATACAATTGTTTTCTCAAAGATTGTCAATCGAAACCTGTCTACCCGTCCACGATATCTTCTCCATCGTTACCCGTCCAAGATATCATGTCCATCTGAACCCATCCACGATATCATGACCGTATGTGATGCACATTCTATCATAATCAGCTATCATCCATACTGTATCATCGACACAAACTTGTCCACATAATGATCTCACTTTTACCGCAATGATGGAGAACGAATCATGTGCATCATATCTATGTTTGCAAACTCGTTGCAGCTATGCACAACCCAAAACGTCAATTTCAAGAAGTATGAATAAAATTACAGCTCCAGATTTCTGGAGTTCATCTTTGTCCACTCGAGCGTCCCACTTCGTGTTATATCCATTTTTTCAATGCTACAAGATAGAACACGAATCCTAAAAAGTAAGAACAATGAACTCTAATTCATCAAATCCTAACAGAATCCTAAATTCGAAGGGCGTGATATGAAGAATAAAGAAATATGATTACCAGAAACATTTGTAGATAATGCCTTAAATTTACAGTTCAAAGAATCCAAAGCGAAAGAGAGAGACAAAGAGAGAGAGAGAGTTATAGATTTTGGAGATGAATTCCTCAAGCTGAAGGAGACAGATTGGATTAGGGCTCAAGCTGCCTCACAATCTCTGATTCGATTCCAGTTTGACACCAACCACCAAAATCCAATCTCCCGTCACCACCAATCTATTTTTTTCAATTTCTTTTTGTTCTTCATATGTTGTCGTCTGTAGCTGTTACATAGATTTCAACCTCAAATATTATTTCTGCTACCTCGACTCTTTCCTATCTCTATCTTTCTCTTTTAATCTCAGCCCCACATTTAGATTCACCACGTTGTAATCCAACGCTTCTAATCTATTTTTTTAGTAACTAAACCTAAACTCGATGATGCCCTTCTTTTACTCTAGTTCAGAGGCACATTAATATTAATATATTTACAGCTCAGCAAAAAGTGTCTTGTTTCTTGAAAGTGTATTAACATGTAAATATTTTTCAAAAAGTGTGTCTTATTGTAAACAACCTTTTTTAAATCAATGTCTACAGCTTATTTATTTTCTCATTTTCTATTTTATGAGTAACATAAAATATTTTTTTATACATTTTCAATTATTATTTTTTTTTCTTTATATTTTGATATCCATTTTACTATATTTTAAACACTTGTGGATGAAACCTTGTGGATAGAAAGAAGCTTGGACTAGATATGAGATATACATCAAAACATGTACACAAGTATGTGTCCAGTTATTAGTTACCAAATTTTCAAATAAAAATGGACGGTTTGTGTGATAAAGGGATACAAAAGATATTGTCCATTTAGTCATAGTCGAATGATTTGTAGACTGATCGAAAGTGTTTTTGGATCGATTGTGATTCATCTTTGATGAAAGTCTTGGATTTTGATTAGGATTTATACAAAGAAGTCTCATTGCAAGTTATTTACAAAAAACATTATCCATATGGACAATACAGAATGGTCATGATTTTATGGACAATAGGTCATGATTTTATTGACTGGTTTCAGAATTTTTATAAGGACCATAGCATAGACAAAAAATATGTGTGGATAGACTATATTGCATTATGGATTGTGTATTATGGATGATAATGTGTGGATGGAATGGTGTGGATGTGATTTCATCAACAAATAGATTACAACCTAAATACATTCTCTTGAACAAAGTGACTCTGAATCTCCTTTATTAATCAACACTTCATTATATTCTTTTACCTTTTACCATGAACAAATTTGGTAGTGAAATGGGTGTCAAAATATCTCATGAACAAGTTTGGTTGGAATGTCCACAAGCAAATAAACATTGTGGTAATCACATCACTTGTCAAAATATAATTCATGAAAAAAAATTAAAAAAAGATTTAAAGTTTAATAGAACAATCGACCACTAATTTACACAAAAGAAGATAAAAGATAAACAAGAGACTATAACTCGTCATCCGCACAAACTTGTCCACCATCCATTCCATATCATCCATATATGATCGTCCATAACTCAATAACCACACAAACTCGTCAAAAAATGAAATAATGAATTCATAAGTTGAAACAACTAACATATGCGAATTATCAATGTTATCTTATCTATGATAATTTGTCAACGCTAATTTGTTTGCATTTTATCAATGTTATCTTGTCCATAAAGGTTGATCCAAATGAATTTAAAATATAGTAAAATGGATATTGAAATATAGAGAACAAATAATTATAATTGAAAGTGTATAAAAAATACTTTATGTTACTCTAAAAATGTAAAATGAGAAAATAAATAAGATGGAAGATAATAATTAAAAATAGAAAAAAAAAATTAAGAAGGGGAAATGGCGTTGCCGAGAAAGCTTCTTCTAAATAGTTTAGTTAAGAGTTTACACTTTCATAAAAATTAGTTGGGGGTAGTAAAGAGATTAACCACTTCAAAAATGCCTTAAAGAGATTAACCACTTCAAAAATGCCTTATATCTACAAAATGTGTTTCATTATAAATACTTTCTAAGGAAGTGGGTTAGAGTGTAATTTTTTAGTCTCTTTTTAAGGTGGATAATGATCCGTAGTTGTGCTTCTATATTATACTTGTTTCTGTTTTTGAGCCGAGTCCACATTACTTTTTACTTATTTTTCTGAATAACTTGATAATAGTAACCTCAATTCATAGTTCAGTTGCATGTTGGTCATATCATAACTTTCTGGATGTCAGACAACTGCAGTTCTCTTAAAACAATCCGGTGTGGAGAATCGTATTGGTGATCTATTTGGAAACAGAGATCTTTTGAATATAGCACGCAACACGGCTCGTGGACTTAACATCTATATCTGAGATTATACCGCTCCACGAACATTGTACATATCTCCCTATATATATTTGTCATGTTGCTGACTTCTAAAATGCAGGGTGTTGAGAATGTTTACACTCAACATCAGCCTCTTCTGTTTCAAACAATGGAGAGCATAACCAGGGGGAGATTACGAGATATGGACTACCCATTTGTTGGAGATCATTTTCAACAGGTTCGTCTGTGTGCGAATGAGCCTTGATGGGTTTGAGTTCCAAGTGCAAACAGCACTGACCAGTGTAGCATTACTAGAAAACAACATTGGTTAGTTAAGTCGGAGAACACACAAACCAAAATTGGTATTCAGTGAATTATTATCAGGATTCGAAATTGGTTTTCAATGTTCTGTATCATAAGAATGATAGCTGAATATTGATTATGCTTTATATCAGATTTCTGAAGGACTTGCAAGAAGCACAAAGAGTATCAAGATCAGGTAGCCATATGCTATGAAGATACGTGAGACCAAAAAGATTTTGTGTAAACTAGTCTATAAGATTCTTCCGTATGATGAAAATTTGATATGGAGCATAGAAGAACAAGAACCAAAATCCAGATTCGTTGAATCTTGTTCTGGTTTTGAAGATCATGGTTAGGTTCGTTGAATCTTGTTCTGGTTTCGTATACATTACTTGCCAAAATCCAGAGAGCTAATTTTGGGTTTGTGTGTATTCATGGCCGTACAGATTAATTTGGGATTTTTCTTCCAAAAAAATCATTATATATATAACCGTTTGCTGCGGCATCAAAGGGAAACGAAGAGTCGCAAGTTAAATGCATTTATATCATTATAGACTGTCTAGAGTCTCGACCTTTAAGATTCGTTGCATTAATTAATATTTGCTACTGTAATTTCAATGGCATCCTCTTTCTCTCCGTACCCATCACGAGTGGCAAGACGAAGTTAATTTTAATAACGTTTGCACATTTAAAGATATATACTTTGGGGCCCAGAATCGTCCATTGAAATGCAAACTTAAAACAGCTTCCATTATTTTCCAGTCGAAACATAACAGAACAAACAAAGAAAACAAACAAGACGTCTTGACTCACTACCTAGACATAAGCAGCTTTCCAATTTTGAAAGCAAAGTAAGCATTCGCAGCTGCAAGCTTGATCTGATTCTCGCCAATACCAAAGTTGTACCAATCCTCATAGATGGCGCATGTTGGTTTCCTAATCGAGACCAATTGACGGATGATACGGTCTTTCTCATTTGTCATGTCGCTGAAAATGTCTCACGACGAAGGCCCAATCTCAACAGCATTCTTGCAGGTCAGGCCACACTCTCTCTCCAGCATCTTCATAGTCTTGTTTATACCAACGCCCACAAATGTGAATTCTGGGAGGTTGAGGAAATTGATGAGCGAGACTGGAAGCAATTGATCAAGTGGGACTATTAGGCAATTGTCGCCGTCACAGAGCTGGAGAAGAGCAAGTTTGCTCTTCCACTCTACCACTGATTGTTATGTATCCAGACCAATGATTTTGTACTCGTTTCCGGAGTTGGACAAGAACATCTCCACAAGATTGTTGATGTCGCTGTCGTTTCTAGCTGTGGTCGTTATGATGCTAACGTGGTCAATTTGTACAATTGATGTCGACATCTCTGGAAGAAAATAAGAGAAGGGATGGATGACAAAGCTCATTTGATGCGTCCGGCTTTATATAGACGTAAAGGGAATAGCAAAAGGCACACCTTTGGATAGGAAAACGAAGAGTCAAAAAGTCAATTGCAGTAAAGGCAGTAAATTAATACGACCCTTTTGGATTCACGAGGCCTTAGAGCAACTTGGAAATAATCAAACAAAGTTCTTCTGGTCAAGCGCTGCGACGTGAGCTCTTGGAAAGCTAAGAATTCTGGAAACCATGATCAGACAGAAACCATTTTGATGAAATCAAAAGAGATATGCCAAATTGAAACATATCTTAAAAGAAAGAAATCTACAATAAAATTGTTTTTATCACTAATCTTAAGCCAACAAATTTGGAGGTAAGATTTGACTTGTTCGTTGTAATCCAGATCCAGCAGGACCCTGAAAATTTCATAAACCCTTTTAGAAAACATTTACACTTTGATCTGCTACTCAATGAAAACCATTAACTCCAAGATCAGCAAATTACTAGCAAAGGAATTGCATTTCACAAGGAGACTCGAGGAGATATCCGCTGCCATCTAATACTCTATGAGCAACTAAAATGTAAAAAAGTATGAAAGCGTCGTAGTTGCAGGAATTGCCATTTCTGAGGTGACAGCACCTACAACTCGGTTTTGAATCTACACGGAACACATCAGTCTCTTACCTCTCGGTGCTTGTTATTCTCCTCATCTCTTCCTTATCACGTTTCTTTTCAATCTCCATTGCATCCCTCGTATATTCTAGTTCTAGTTCTTCTAAAGTCCGTGGGAAAGCAGGGCGTTCAAACTGATGACTCACATGAATGTTGCTGGAGCCGCCCATTCTCTCTTGATCCCATCTTTCAGACCTATAACCACTCATCTCAGACTTTTGCCTATCATACGGTTTATCCCATCCACTATAACGTGGCTGCCCTGGAGATTTCGAATGTGTAAAACGACTCCGAGCTCGTACCACTACCATAAGCTTCATAAAATGAATAATAATGTTAACTGCTTGATCACGAGACTAAACCAAAGGTTACAGCTACGGTAGGAGACATGACCTCATCCTCAATCAGATAATATGCAGACTTTGAGCAAAAGTTTAGAAGTCAACTACAAACATCCAACAAACTAAGACTATACAGAAGACTTAAGAGAAAACTAACTCGGCGGACAACAGAAAGTCCCCGGAGCCAGAAGGAAATCAGAAACCAAAGCAAAGACAAAACAAAGGTGAAAAACCCAAGAAAAGACAAATACATCTGACCTGCAAACATCTAACACTCCTAGAGAACCGTTGAAAGCTAGTTATCGTGGAAGGTTGTGCTAAACAAACCAACGATAACAGAGACCTCCTATAGTGAATCAAGGGTACCACACCAAGTGAGAGAACAAGGCTTCATAATCCAACAAGATTTTCTCCAAGAGAAGAACCTCAAGCAACTCTTTCAGATGCGGCTAAGTCTGCAATGACTTTGAAACGCCTCAATAGAAACCTGAAGGAAAGAGCAGACACGATCCAATCTAAAACGTAGAGACAAGGAGCGAATACGAACCACACCAGAGAAGCCAAACTCAGCAGACCAAGAAGAGCAACAGATCGAAACCGGCGCGATTCCAAAGATAACTCAGACAAAAAGCAAAGATGATGCATGGTCAAATGAAGAGGCAAAACAAAGGCTCACCGATGCAATTGCCAACAGAGGAAACGATTTCAGACGAAGGTAAAAGCCATCAATTAAACCACACAAACCAACAAGGAACTACACATGGCACACCTAACTGAGGGAGACTAGAGCAACGACGAGCAAAGCAGAACCAAGAGAACAGTAGAAGCCAAAACAGATCCTCTGGAAGAGGTAAAAATCTAGCAACCAGCATCAGCCAACGACACAACCGTCGCCTCACAACAGCTTCCGAATCCACCAATCCATCTCCTTAACTTCACCATCCATGGAGAGAGAGCAAAGAAAATTTAAAGGAGAGACAAAACATCACCTGTTGCAGCCGGATTTCTATAGCAAGCATGCACTGTGGTCAGATTTATTGGATTTGACGGCTACTCACCCAGATCTGAGAAGACAAACGGCGAAGAAGAAACCCTAACAGAAAGGTCACCCACAAAAGACAAAGCTTGGTTCACCACAAACCTAAGAACGAAAGAAAGACATTTAATACAGACTCCTCTCACAGATTCGGTGACGAGCGCCTTCACCGGAGAGGAGGAAATCATATCTCAAATTTTTTTTTTTTCGCTCACTCTCGTTTTTTATTTTTGTTGATATCTTTTTTTCTGGACATTATCTTTATATATTCAAAATAAAGATAAAATACTTTTAATTAAATATAATAATACAAAATAAATCTTTTTAAAATCTTAAAAAATCAAGAAAAATACAAAAAAAAAAAAAAATATNNNAAAAAAAAAAAAAAATATCAATGTGAATATATTGACATATCGTTTTTGGAAAAATTAGTGTTGAAAAATATATATTTTCTTATTCTGTTACGGCCACAAACACTGACACCATCTCTCTAAAGTCTAAACACACAAACCCTTCTCAACATCAACATGTCGAATGTCTCAAAACTAACCTCCACAACCTATCTCATGTGGAGTCTCCAAGTCCACTCTTTACTTGACGATCACGGCCTTGTCGGGTATCTTGATGGATCCATTGAGATCCCTCCTACCACTCTTACCGTCAATGATGTCGTCGCTGAGTATCCAGCTTTCACGGTGTAGAAACACCAGGACAAGCTGATTTACAGCGCCTTGATCGGAGCGATCTCCATCTCCCTTTAGCCGGTCGCGTCGCGAGCTACCAAATTGTCTCAGATCTGGAACACCTTAGCGTCTATGTTTGCTAAACCGAGCAGGGAACACATCAAACAGCTACGCGATCAACTCTAAAACTAGACCAAAGGAAACCAAACCATCAACGACTACCTTCAAGGGTTCACAACACGACTAGATATACTCGCTATCCTTGGGAAACCACTAGATCATGAGGATCAGATTGAACTCATTCTTGAAGGCCTCCCTGAGGATTACAAAACTATTGTGGATCAAGTAGAGGGACGTGATGTTCCTCCATCCATCACTGAACTTCATGTGCGTCTACTAAATCATGAAGCTAAGCTTCTCGCTGTCACGCCTGCTGTCGAATCACCATTCCCGGTCTCAGCCAATGCGGTTCAACAACGCTCCAACCACAATAACCGATATCTGAATCAACAAAAACCACGCTACAACACCAAGAAAACCAATGACACCAACTGGCAGCCCTCCCACTACAACAATAACAACAACAGTAGACACGAGAGTCGAGTGTCGCGCCCTTACTTAGGGAAATGTCAGTTGTGCGGTGTTTGGGGATATAGTGCGAAGAGATGTCCTCAACTCCAACGAATGCAGGCGGTGTCTACTCAATCACATAGCTCTCCTTTCACACCATGGCAGCCTAGAGCCAATATGGCGGTTGGGTCTTCCTACAATGCCAACAACTGGCTTCTTGACAGCGGCGCCACCCATCATATAACCTCCGATCTCAACAACCTCTCTCTCCACCAACCCTACAATGGCGGAGATGATGTGATGATTCCCGATGGCTCCACATTAGCAATTACTCATACAGGTTCCACCTTACTTCCTTCCTTTGATCTTGCACTAAACAAAGTTTTATGTGCTCCCGATATAGATAAAAACCTCATATCAGTCTATCGGTTATGTAACACTAATCAAGTCTCCGTCAAATTCTTTCATGCATGTTTTCAGGTGAAGCATCTCAGCACAGGGCCCCGTTACTCCAAGGCAAAACTAGCAAGGGACTGTACAAATGGCCAGTGACAGCATCTCAAGCGGTGGCTCTGTTTACTTCCCCGAGTCCCAAAACAACACTCTCCACCTAGCATTCACGCTTAGGCCATCCTTCCTCTTCCATTTTAAACATTATTGTCACACACTTTTCTCTTCCTGTTTCCACTCCTTCTCAGAAACATTTATCTTGCTCAGATTGTTTAATTAATAAGAGTCACAAACTCCCTTTTTCTCAATCCTCAATTGTCTCCACTCGACCTTTTAAATTTTTATATAGCGATGTTTGGACATCTCCCATTCTATCCATTGACCACTACAACTATTATCTTATCTTGGTGGATCATTACGTTCGATTCACTTGGATATATCCACTGAAACAAAAATCTCGGGTCAAGGACACATTCATTGCTTTCAAAGAAATTGTAGAAAATCGTTTTCAGACAAGAGTTGGCACCTTGTATTCGGACAATGGAGGATAGTTTGTTGTTCTACGAGATTATCTTGCAAAAAGTGGGATCTCACATTTCACTTCCCCGCCACACACACCTGAGCACAACGGCATCGCAGAGAGGAAACATAGACACATAGTTAAAACGGGTCTAACGCTTCTATCAACGGCCAGTGTTCCCAAAATCTATTGGCCATATGCTTTCTCAACGGTGGTCTACCTCATCAACTGACTACCCACACCTATCTTGTCTCTGCAATCGCCATTTCAAATATTACTTGGGGTCTCACCGAATTACCAGAAGCTCAGAGTTTTTGGGTGTCTCTGTTTCCCTTGGCTCAAGCCATACACTCACCATAAGCTTGATGATCGATCCATGAGATGTGTCTTCATTGGCTATTCTACAGAAAGTGCATACTACATTCTTGATAACTCCACTGGTCGGGTTTATACATCAAGACATGTGCAGTTTGATGAGATCATTTCCTTTCTCTTTGACGGGAAAATCGAATACTGAAGATGAAAATTTCCAACCGACGGCATCATCTCCATTGGTCACTTTAGTCTTTGTTAGATCGATACCTTAAGTTCTACAATCGATAGATTGTGCACTTGCAGTAAGTTTATTACGTCTTCTTAGCGAAAATCTAAGTACATCAATGTACTATCCGAAACAAGGAAAATAATCTCAGCTTCTTGAACTCTTTCTTGACAACATCTTTGAAATTAGGGTTTAGTCTTGTTTGATGCTCGATGGAGTTCTTAGAACCTTCTTCGAAATGAATCATGTGCATACAAAGTTCTGGGGAAATCCTTAAATTATCATCATGTGAATAGCATAGTGTTTTTCTATACTTTCTCAGCTCACAGAGAAGCAAGGCGGTTTCCACACTTTTCAAGCTAGAATTAATAATGACAGGATAAGTAGAAAATTCGGTCCAAGGACAGCGTACTTGAGACCAACATGGAGTTCTTTTAACTCGACTTTGGGTGCCTTTAACTCACTCCACGGATCAGCCACGGCTGCTAGAGTATCTTTGGAGGTGTCGGTGCGTTTCCCTGCTCATCTAGGTTGAGATGTGCAATTAATTTCTTGTAACTTTCAGCTGAATCGAGCATATTTGCGCAGATTTTTGTCGAGTCATCAAGAAAACCATAATCTTCTTAAGCTTTCGTCAAAGCTATTTCCATTGGAGCATCAAAGAGTAGTTCTTTGTAGACTTCATCGATAGCTTCACCTATCTCATCAATCCAAAATATTTGACCATCAAGTTTAGACTAAGATAGAGCCTTGTTCATATCGAATTTCATCACGAGATTGCCTAGGTGAAGATTGATTTTCCTTTTGGTACATCAATGATAGCACCTGCTATAGAGAGGAATGGATGACCAAGTACTAGAGGATCTCTAGGCTCCTTTTCGAGTTCTAAAACAACAAATTCGGTAGGGATGTAGCATTGCCCAATGATGACTGGTACATCGACTAGAATTCCCACTGGGAGACGAACGGATCTATCGGCAATGACCAACGAGAGTTGAGAAGTACCTGAAGATATCAGAAGGATTATCTACTAAGGAATCGTTGAAGATGCAAGGATTCTGGTCAAAATCGCATCTAAGGTTTCATTATCGTGAAAAAAAATCAAAGTTATTTAGGTCTCTCGGTTTCAGGAACAAAGGTTGTGAGCATAAACATAGAGAAGATATGAAGAAACAAAAAGCAAAGACAGTAAAATTTAGGTTTCTTTCGAATGGGTTAGGAATAGTATTTAGGGAAATTTGGGAAAATAATACACATTAAACTATACTTTGTCCCTCTAAACTTTTATTAACAAAACTTGTCCATCTAAGATTTATATTAATGTTAATCCTATTTTAGCCTTAAGTTTAATTTTTATGAATTTAACATAATTTATATGTAAATAATCAGAACTAATTTAAGAAAAAGATAAAAAAACAAAAAACAAAAGGTAAAAAGAACACAAGAGTCTTCCTCGTTCTCTCCTTCCTCCAAACAAACCTAAGAACCCTAAGTTGAATTTCTTCTCACCGGCGAATAAAAATTTCAGCTGCGGAGGTTTTCATACTCGTTCTTTCCTCCTCCTCGTTCTCTCCTTCCTCCGCCTCGTCATATCCGTCCTCCAATCGCGTCCTTGTCCTCCTTTCGTCGTCGTCGTTATCTCCTTCCTCCTCCTCATTTTCTCCGCCCTCCAGACGAAAAAGCCGTAAGTCTTCAATTACTCTCCATTGCTCATCTTCTCAAATAATTGGTTGTTGGTTTTTTATGATTGTTGTAAATCAATTTGCGAAAATGCTTATAGCTAGATTTGACTTCGTGTGTAGCTTAAGCTTTGAAGATAACCCAATTGAAGAAGAAACCAGGAAAACAATGGCGATTTCTTCCATGTGAATCCCAAAAATTTTCTCGATTCGCAGCTTCTAGGTACTTCAAATTTCTCTCGTTCCTTCACGGGTTTTCCAAAATTTTCGTGCTTTTTTGTTTGGTTTCTTGCGAAAAAGCTTCCGTCTTTGTGTCCCTACATTATGGTTGGTGAATCAATTGTCTAAGAATTATTGCAGTGGACTCATGCCATTTTTATATATATTTCGACTTATAGGATTCAACTCTATTTTGCTCTTGAATATGTCTCAGAACTGTTTTATGAATCGAATTGTTGGGTATTTTATAAGAAAGCTTGACATCTCTTGTAATCTTCACAGTGGCTTTTTGTTGTTTTGTTGTCTTGATGTTTGATTTCACTTATTGTCTGTTTCTTCTTAGATGTTGTTTTCACTTAAAATCTGCCTAGAATTCATTGTTAGTTTGATAATTTGCTTATAAACCTCTTTTTAAACATTCTTCGCTTTCTTCTTCTTCGTGGTCTTCATATCAGNTGTTTTCACTTAAAATCTGCCTAGAATTCATTGTTAGTTTGATAATTTGCTTCTAAACCTCTTGTTAAACATTCTTCGCTTTCTTCTTCTTCGTGGTCTTCATATCAATTTCACTCTAATTTAATGACAGGCTCATTGCTACTTTTGCTGCTCCGTCCTTGACTTTCGTAGAAGTTTGGATTTTCTTTTTGCTATCCTCGAGGTATGATTTTTGCTTCTGAAATTTTGCTCTTTCTTCACTGAATCCACCAACCAAATCCGGGTTTTATTTTGACTGTCTCCATTCTTTTTGTATATTAGGCCATCATCACCATCTATCTGTGCGCCACGTATATTGCTTTTAGACTCATCATCACGCTTATGTGCGCTAGGGATATTGCTTCTAGACTCATCGTCATCACGCTTGGCCACATTCACAAAAGCTTCGGATTTTTCAGGCAATGTGTCAATACCTTCAGCTTTACTTGAATCTGAGGGCTCCTTATTCAAATCGATGTTCTCCTTATTCTTCCGATTGTCAATTGTTTATGTAAATGTCACACATAACTGTATTGATGGATTCTTCCTTACGTAGCCAACAAAGTTTTTTCAGTTGACGATCATTTGTGATAACAACTGGGGGAGATCCTAATGTA
>OVAY01001786.1:0-24597 GCA_900406395.1 Kernera saxatilis | reverse complement strand
AGAATTTAAAAATTTCAAAAATCTTTAAAAATCCATCTCCCAATAACCCCCTAAGATAGTCATAAAAACCAAGAAAATAAATGTATCGTGCAGCGGCTATATGGCACCTGAATATGCAATGGGAGGACTGTTTTCAGAGAAATCTGATGTTTTCAGCTTAGGAGTGATAATCTTAGAGACTGTCAGTGGAAGACGAAACTCAAATTCGACTCTTTTAGCTTACGTAAGTCTACCTTAACTCTACTAAGTTTTCTTAACTTTCTTGAGATTGTTCTCAAGCTCTAAAAGCTTCTCTGCTTTATAGGTATGGTCAGTCTGGAATGAAGGGGAGATCAATGGTCTGGTAGATCCTGAGATCTTTGACCAACTCTTTGAGAAAGAAATACGCAGATGCGTTCACATTGGGCTTTTGTGTGTGCAAGAAGCTGCTAACGATAGGCCAAGTGTTTCTACAGTGTGTTCGATGCTCAGCAGCGAGATCGTAGACATCCCAGAAACGAAACAGCCAGCTTTTATATCAAGGAACGGTGTTCCAGAAGCTGAGTCCTCTGAGAACAGTGACCCCAAAGCCTCTATCAACAATGTCACAATCAGCGATGTCACAGGACGTTAGACCCTCAGAAACTCTTTAAGTGTTGCCAGAGAATATACCATCTATCTTTATAGACGGTTTAGGTCTCATACATGTAGTAATGTACAAGAAGTTCTGGTCATATAACAAATTCCCACTGTACGAAATCAAAATATGTAAATCAAGAATCATCATCTCTTAAAAGAAAAATCTCTTAAGCTTTTGCTAGTCCGTATTGGAGGAAGTTCCACGGATGCAAGAACAGGTTTCTTTTCCGAGCTTTCATGCGCAGTAGAAGAATGATGTGTGGAAGATTCAGCTTCTTGGTGTTGAGACTCAGGGTCCCAAAACTGGTGGTGATCATGATGATCAGAGTATCTAGGAGAAGGAGAGTTGGGGAAACTCTCAACGCTTCGGTGATTGAAATTGTGAAGGAGATGGATTGGAGATGAGCCATGAGTTGGTGTAGTTGGACGGCTAGAGTAAGGTGTGTTTGATTCAGAGTGTCTTCCGTGTTTCGTCTGCTTCTTTGCTGTGTGATGCCACTTCTTTAACGCAGTGGCTACTCTTTCGTTAAATACCGTTGGCTTCATCTTAGTACCCATCTATACATTTTTATCAAACACAAGGTCAGTATTGAAAATCCGGCATTGATCTCACTGCAACAATTATGTATAGTACCTGAGTAACAAGAGCATAGAGTGGAAGAGTCACATAGCTGCAAAGTATCTGTACAACAGCTCTACAAGATTGATAGAAAAAGGAAAAAGGTTGTAACTTTGTCAGTTAAAAGGATTAATTTTTGTTTTTCCCGGGTATTTTCAGAATAAGTTAATGTTAGCTTACCCAACTACAACTCTAATGGCCACATCTGCATTGCTTTCATGGAAACAATTCCTGAGACTGAATTCATACTGCGGATACCAAAAATTCATGATATAACAATTAGGATGGCCCCAAAATACCGATGATTGAGAAAAATGTGAAATGGATAGCTTACCGTACTCCAGGCAAAGAAGGCAAGTTGAAATGCATTCTGCAAAGTGAAGGTTTTTGGTAGTCTTGAGTTTATTAGACAGTTTGGAGAAAAAAACCGAAAGAGGATAGACCGAGATATTGAATAGTACCGTGAAGAGAACCAAATGGACTAGGAAAAGGATGAACCGCGGGCGGCCAAACCAGAAGAGATCATCACCAGGCTGAACCACCGGTGCGCCTCTCACCACATCACCTTTCTCTTGGATTCTCAGACCCAATTTGGTTATTATGACTTGAAGCTTTGTTCCAACTATAAGAATTACCTGCAGATTACATTCATTCTGTTATAAAAAAGGCGGCGAAAGGACAAAAGTCGAAGAAATGTTGATTGTGCTTACGACTAGCGGAATGAATGGTAACCAGAGGTAAGACCGTAGTCCTGTTTCAAAAGAAAAACTTGATGTCAGTTTTGTGCAAATATTGATGCAGAGGCGTGTTTTGCGCCGTAAGCAATGAGCGTTACCATTTGTATTGGTCAAGAGGAATAGCACGGCGACAAACCAGATCACCGGACTGATTTCAACCACAGTTTTGAAGTCTTCCTCTAATGATCTCTGAATATACTTGCGGAAATCGAATTTAGTTTCGCTCCCTGGAGCCAAATGCGCCTGAAAAAAGCTAAGTTAGATCATTTTCTTGGGAGATAAGTGTTATAAACACACAGCAAAGAAAAAGAAAAAAAGACCTCTCTACAAATTCCATACCGTGATGAAACCATGTCTCAACGCTAAGTAATCAACTTTGGTGACAGATCCAAAGAACTGTCTGAAAAAACATACAATCCATAGCGTAACACTCGTCTTGCTCCAGAAATTGAGATGTCTTCTCCCAAAAGATGTGTCCCTCGCAAACCTGAACCTCTCGGGATCTGCAAAACAAGAATCGTTCACCATCAATTTCCTACTTCGAGTCTATAGACTTTATCGAGTGTACTAAGATTTATACTACATACCGTTGGAATACTGATATTCTATTGTCCTCGTCTCATCCTCCCACTTCTTCCACGTCCTCATCTGCAATACTCATCAAAATGAAAACAAAAATCAAAACTTTTGCATACGTTCTTTCTTGATTCTCGTTCTAGCCACTGCGGCATTCACAAGAAACGCTACCTTGGTCTTTCCAAGAGCATAAGTAACAATGCAGTAAATAACATGAACCACCGCGAGCACGAAGATGAATATATGCAGCTGGTGGATTCCATAAGCAGATACAAAAGCCACTTTCCCCTGAAAATATCCTCCATTACAATCAATATTGGTCGGTTTTACAAGAACGAATGGTTTGTATAGCTATATGGGAGATTATTAGTTACCTTCTCTGCGCATTTGTCATAACCTTTGGTGGCTAAACTTCGTCTAGGGATATAAGATTCAGCTAACTCAAGGAGAAGTCTTCGACCGGATTTTTCTCCATCGTCTTCTTTCTTTCCGGTGTCTTTCTTGCCGTATTTTCTAGCTTCTTCGGCCTTGCTGCAAGGGTGCATTGTTGAGGCAACGCTTTGGGAGATGCAGATATTTGAGATTGGTGTTTGTCCAATTGTTAGGAGTAGTGATATGAATCCCAACAGCATAAGCTCTGATTCAGATTAAATCATTTTGTGTTAATTAATATAAGAAGCTTGTTAATGGATGAAGTTAGGTAGCAAAAGATGTTTTTTGTTTTTGGGTTTAGTGCTTTCAATCTTACCTGCTTTGACCTTTTCAAGAGCTTCATAAAGAGCCTTCTTGTGCTTCTTTTTAAACCACTGTTAGTTAAGAACAAAGAGCAAATTTAGTCATAAAAGAAGAAGAACTAAACAGAAGAAAACAAAATCAGAATCTAAAACGAACCAAAAAAAAAACAGGAAAGGGGAAGCTTAAAAAACAGAGTGACAACTAAGGAAGAAACAGAGCAGGAAGCAGAACACGAAACAGGGTACAAAAATATAAGCACAACATGTAATGAGCAAGAAGATCTGGAAAAAAAAAACTCTAAACAAAAGAAGAAAGTCAGAGCAAGAGCACGAAACAGGGGAATCTTAAAAATATCTGGGAAATGAAGAAGATGATTCCGGAAGGAAGGAAGAAGGAGAAATCAAAGGGACTTACGGTTCCAATCTTGTGAATCGAATGTTCAAGGACAATCGAAATAAACAGTAAGACGAAGCAAACCACAGCGACTGCCCACGTAGAGGTCTCCTCTAAAGTCCGCTCTTTTACTTGATTCGCCATTAGAGATTAATTTTAAGAAGAAAAAAAAAATATCCCCAAATGACTCTCTCCTCTCGAGAAATCTGGTCTTTTTATACAATAGAAACACCGAGAGAGAGAGAGAGAGAGAGAGACAGAGAGAGTTTCGTGTTCTTCTTTTGCTCTCAGTTTTTAATTAGTACGCTACGCAAATTTGAAAAACAAAGTTATGTGATAAAATAGAGTCATGAGAAGGCGAAAGAAGGAAGAAGGAAGTACACGATGAAGATAAGACCCGCAATGAGAGACTGTAAACTAAAGGCGAAGCGTTCAACGTGTTGACTTTTCTAAATTGTTCTTCATGAGACGACTTCCTCAATTATCACCCGTCTTTTTTTGTGCAGTTTCTTAGTATTTATTATGATTGCTATGGCCTCCTTGTGGGTCAATCATGTTTTTGTTTTCATTTCACTTCATATCTTTTCGAATTTTGGTTGGCAAATAGATTATTCAAAAATCAGGATCAAGTTTAGTAAAGATTTTCACTTTGGTTTTTACCTTTTCTTTTTCTTAATACTGGAATATATCATTTAGATTTTGGTTCAGCTCGGTTTGGTTTTAAGTTTAACGATAAAATATTCAGGGGAAAAAAATGTAGAGAACGAACTAATTAAATTTTGAATTTGATTCGTTAGTCATTTAGTTTTGTTCTTTTGTTCTATTTTTTGTTGTATAATATTGAAGCTATATAAAAAATGGCCACTTGAGATTTATATAAATAAGGATGACATTACCATAATGGGATCTCGCTGGAAAGCTCGAACGCTTTTTTTATTTATTATAAACTTCTTTTGAATTTTATTATGCTAATCTAAGTAATAAAATACTTGCTAGACGGCAAAAAAAGAAATGAGATACAAGATGGAGTAAATCATAAGACCCCCAATAATATATATAGATATCAACTAAGTCATGTTGGGCCTACTGGTGAGAGTTAGGTCTCTCAAAAAAAAAAAAAAAAANCCAAAAAAAAAAAAAAAAAAAAGAAAAAAAAAAGAGAATTCTGATTTTCTAGTTCGATTTTTGGTTGGGAAGAATATGCATATCCGATGTTTTCTAAGCCCAAAACTCTTTCAAGCGATTATTTTCATATAATTTTTTTTTATATTTATTGATAAATAATTTCATTTTAATAATTAAAATTGTTTTTTTTTTAATTTTTAATGTGCCCAATAAAATTAAAAAACCCATGTACAATTTTTTTGCAAAGCTTAATTAGAAAATAGAAACTAGAAAGACTGTAAGGGAGACTGTTCCATTATTTCATTTGTGGCTGCTTCGTTTGTATGTTAAATTTTAAAATCCACGATTTTTGTTTTTGTTTTTTGTTTATCTTATAAAATTATTATATTTATCGTACCTACATAATATTCGGCAAATAACCTGTACAGATGAGCAGATGCATGCAATAATGATTAATTAATCAATATACAGTTTACTTTTGTTAAGTGGGAAATGTTGTGAAATTAGCTGACTTTCCATAAGCCATCGATGTTTATTCCTAATAGTCTAATCTAATGCCCCGCAAACTATAGAAAGATATCTAATATAACAAATATTATTTTCAGATCTCCGGTAATATCTTTAAAATAATAAGAGTGGTGCTTACTTGACATGTGATTAAACCATGAGACTGGCAGAAAAAAAAAGATTAAACATCTATTATGGACTGCAAGTTGACATATCTATGTATACACATATTTGAATATAAAAATCAGATCAAGCTGACAGAAAAACTGAGGAATCAATGATACACGTTGATTTATAATTTTTCCTCTTTGTCGATATACATATAGAATTTAAACTAGACGGGATATAGCTATGTTTGTGATTATTAAATTGATTTTGCATGTA
Source organism: Kernera saxatilis (assembly GCA_900406395.1). Classification (NCBI taxonomy): domain Eukaryota; kingdom Viridiplantae; phylum Streptophyta; class Magnoliopsida; order Brassicales; family Brassicaceae; genus Kernera; species Kernera saxatilis. The sequence continues at coordinate 18,903 of OVAY01001786.1, read as the reverse complement.
TATAAACAATGGAGCGTGGATTATGAGATTGTGAATAACAATGCATGCTTAAGCATATATGGAATTATATAGACCTTTGAAAAAAAAAAATATTATATAGACCACAAAAAACATTTGTCGGCAAAAAATATGTGTAAGATATTAAACATACATTGTTTTAGAAGACCAAAAAAAACATACAATGTTAGTTAAGTCTTGGAAATCTTGCAATTGTGTCACTAGTCACAGAGAGTTAGAAATATAATAATTTAGTTAACGAACATTTAATGCATATCAAATTGAATTGTTGAGGCGTAATGTTTAATCAACAAGATCGTATGAATGAAAATGTGAAGACGTGTTACTAACATTTTGCATATAATTTAGAAATGGATTAAGACGTCACAGTGACTAAGATCGAGGAAATGTGAGTACAAAAACGGGATGTTGATTGTTATTACTATTATTTACGTTTTAGTACCTCTTTTTCTTTATATCGGAAAATATCAACGTTATTTTTATTCAGACGTTTTGACCATTGCTGCCTACTTGAGAGTTGAGACAATTATATATGATATATCTCATTCTCTTCACACTAGTCTTTATATAATCAATTGAAACTGATAAATCATAACCTTTTTTTTTTGTTTTTATGAACCTGTCAAAAGCTGAAAAAAGAAAAAACCAAACCGAACCAAGATTTCAACGGACCGAATCCAATTAAATTGATTTTGGTTTTGGTTTTGGTTTCGACCAAATCAAAATTCGAAGAAAACCGAATCGAACCGACCTACGAAATTGAGTGGCCAAAACATTCATCTAAATCCAGATTCTGAAATGAAATCCTCAAACCCCCAAAATCCAAAATCAAAAACCCTATACATTTTCTGTATTTTCTCTACTAGAAATCATCGTCACGCACATTTATCTCCTCCAACTGCCTCTTTTTCTAGCTTTATCGGCTTCCGCTGGGGATTTTTGTGATTTTTTAGTAGCTGGGTAGTCTACGAAACGAATTAATCGTCAATTGCGCGATTACTTACCAGTTTTTTTCTAGAATCATCAACCTTTTGCTATCAGTTTCTGAGAAAAATGGACCCATTTGTTGCGGTGTTGGAGAAAGTGAAGGACTTTGCGAAATCGAGCCAGGACTTAGTCTCCCGCCACTTCGGCTTCAATGAGAATCCTTCACGCCAGAATCCGGTATCGTCATCCATCCCCTTTATTCCTTTGGCCTCTTGTTCGAAATGTCTGTAATGGGTAAAAGAAAATGAATAATATTGATGTAAATATTTGTATTTATCACCAGTGATCCTCTCTTAACTTAGCTTCATCCCATCTTAAATTTGAGTTTCTGCATTGTTGTTCGACCACTTCCCTTCTTCCGGACCAGCAAATTCAACTATATTTCAGTAATGTGATTCATCAAACGTGATCTTTTACCTTAAGCAAATTTGGGTTGGTTGGGAATTATGTTCAGATTGAGATCTTGAAGCGATTACAAAGAGAAGCATTCTCGGATCTCATGAAACTTAGAGATAGACAAGAGAAAGTGGAGCGAATCATTTCCTCATATAAATTATCAAAAGGAGGTCCTTTCCAAGAAGCTAGCACCCATGTGAAGGGTGAGGTTGATGTCCTTGGAGCAATGTTGCTGATGGGAAGCACTGACGAGGAGAGTTTCAGTGGACTCGATAGGGAAGGAGTGAGACCGGGATTGCTCTCTAGGTTCATGTTTGAAACGAGCCTTCGGGAGACGGATAGGCTTGTGGCTGAGCTCGTTGCTGGATACAAAGGGGAAGGAAATCACAGTGATGTTTCAGGGAACCAGCTTTCTTTAGCCAAAGTCTTCTACAAGGCAGAGATTAATGATTGGTTCTCTGCAGTTGCTATTCCTGTTGGGGCGCATTTCAGAGACATTGATGCTGCTATAGTGTCCTCTTACCAGGTATCCACCAACTTTTGCAGAATTATGTTTCTTAGTTTCTATATTTGTTGCATTTTTGCTTTTACATTCAAATTGATTGGATCATCGTAAATACATAAAGGTATATAGTTAAAATCTCAAATCTCAAAATTGACTCCAGTTTCACAGAGCAACCTCGGCGGTTTTGAAGTTAAAAACTCTAAGCCGTACTGTTTCTATGGTTTTTTTTTTTGCTCACTTTTATCTCTGCCAATGACATGTTTCCTGTTGTTAACCATGTTTTTTGCTTACTTCTTCATGTTTCCTTTCTTAACCATTTTCTCAAAAATTATTGTTATTGATGAAGCTACAATACAACCTCCGTCTTGCAGGGAATGAATCTTACAGAAGCTTCGGAACTTGGACCACCTCTTTTAAACCAACATAATGGTAGTGCCATAGGGTTTACAGTCAGAAAGTCAAACGTCATAGCTTCACTGGCCCAATCCATCTCAAACCTTGAAGTAGAACAGAACCTTGAAGTAGAACAGGGTTCGAATGCAACAAATCGTCGTTTCAGAACTTTTGGGCAAGTAACCTGCCACATTCTGAGAGGTGTAAAACTATCTCTACTGGGCAGTCACCAAATTTTAACACCATCTAACAACCTCCATTCTGCTGGAGCCATTACAGTTCCAATAAGTTTCCTAAGGCGCCGTATTGCTATGGAGCCTGAATCATCAGCACCGCCTCTGGATATGAGCAGAAGCATGAATAACGTGTCGTCTAGTTCCATTGCCTTGAAGTTAGACTCTCTAATGGACGAGTCTACGAGAATTGGGGGATGGATTGAAATTCAGAACTCAAGAGAGAAGCAAGTAAAATGGTCAGTGTCTATTACAGATAAGCCAGAGGATGAAGTGGGCTGGGGCATGAGCGTTGGGGGAGTGGTAGATGGTTCAAGAAATCATGATCGGTTTCAGGTGGAATCGTATCTCAAATTCAACATAGACCATCGGTTTAGTTTAAGTCCAGGTCTTGTTTATCTCACTAACAGTAACGGAAGAACCATAGGTCTTATGCTTCAGTCCCATTGGTCTCTGTGATCTTAATTGCTAATCTGTCCAGGTACATTAATATTTACCTCTGATTGCTTTTTTTAGAGAAAAAAATAGTGTCTTATGCAAGTTATGTGTCTGAAAAAATCTGATGTAGCTGCCATAATTTTTTTCCTTTATGGGTAATACAAGAGTCTGATTGTTAATTATTGCCTATCGTCTCTCTTATAAAATCTTTGTTGTCTTCGTTTACGAGTATTTTCTACTATCTCGGTTTCATGATGTTTTAGGAGATTTTTTTTGTTTCAAATTAAAAGATGTTTTCTAGTTTCTATATAAAATTTAAATGTATTTGAATTAGAATTAAATGTTTTGTCTCTGTAAGAAGACTTAGAATTAAATGAATTAAATAATACACCAATTTGTTTTCATTTTGTTTTTTTTTGACTTGGTAACAGATGACATAATGCTGAAGGTTAGGAAAACTAAAATAACAGGTTTAATATCTACAGTTAGTATGTCGCCATTGCAACTTGACAGAGCTCTGGCATTTTTAACTTTATGTGAAAGGATTAAACACAATTTCTTAAACATAGTAGTCATTATAATAGGTAGCATGTGACATTACAGAAGACAAAAAGGGTCAAGTTGATCAATGACATTACACCTCTCATTAACCTACAAAATCTGAATATTTCTTCTGTCGAAGTCAATGCCCTTCTTCTCAGGACTCATTTGATGCAATGGTATCCTATGAAGACCACCATGGCAAAAAGGTAATTTATGTACCCTTTTTTATTTCGGCTTAATAATTGAAGAATGACCTTATCTGTATGAAGTTTCTTAATTTCTTACAATCACACTTTCTTACGATAAGACACATGATTTGATGGTCCATGACTAGTCCAATCCCGTGTTCGCGTTAACAAATTTCCAGCTTTCACAATTTCCACGAAAGATGTCGTTACCGCATAAAAGTTAAAGCAATGCAAAAACACGTCGTTCAAGCATTTTCATTTTATCGAACACAATGAGGGCTTGACCCATATCACAACCCACAAATTCAAAAACCATTGGGAACCCAGAAAAGCATTTGCGAACTAATTCAATATGGAACATCAGGACCATAAACAATTCAACCCAAATCCGCAAAACTTTAACGGGCAAAATCTGAAACACGTGTTCTTTTGTATAATCAATCCAGAGTGGGAACAATAAAGTCTACTCAATTGGTAAAAAACAAATGACCCCATTGAAACCGCACTAACGCAACTAGTCCTCTTACTTTCTCTGTACCAAAAGAAAAGTCAAGATTGGTGGTTTTTTCCACTGTCACTGTTAATTCGGCAATTCAATGAATCCACCAGACTCACTCACCACAGAACAAATCTCCCGTTGAACAAAACATTTAATTCTAAGTCTTCTTACAGAGACAAAAGACGACGACAACTTTAATATTGATTGATGAAACTCTTTCAATAGAGAAACAGCAAAGCAAATTATATTGGAACCAGTTATGGTGGTTTCAGTGAAGATACGGCGTCGTTTTGTTCTTCTTCTACTTGCATTCTCTTGCTTCTCTCCGAGGCTCTGTTTTGGTGAAGACAGAATCACCTTCTTGACTCCGATCAAAGATCCAGAGACCCTTCTCTGCAAAAGTGGTACTTTCAGGTTCGGTTTCTTCACTCCTGTAAATTCCACTACTCGGTTACGTTATGTTGGGATTTGGTACGATAAGATTCCAATTCAAACTGTGGTTTGGGTTGCTAACAAAGACACTCCCATCAACGACACTTCCGGTGTTATCTCGATCTCCGACGACGGAAATCTCGTGGTTACCGATGGTCGAAGCCGCCTTCTATGGTCGACGAATGTCACAGTACTAGTGGCTCCAAATGCCACTTGGGTTCAGCTATTGGATACTGGGAATCTTAGGTTGCAAGATAACAGGAACAACGGTGAGATTCGATGGGAGAGTTTCAAGCATCCTTATAATTCTTTCATGCCAAGAATGATTCTCGGGACCGACGCTAGAACCGGAGAAAATACAAGGCTTACTTCTTGGAAAAGCGATCAAGATCCTTCAACAGGGAATTATACAACTGGTCTTGCTCCTTTCGTCTTTCCTGAGCTTCTAATCTGGAAGGACAACGTTCCACAGTGGCGTAGCGGTCCATGGAACGGTCAGATTTTCATCGGTTTGCCGGATATGGAGTCGGAGTCGCTTCTGTTTCTTGATGGGTTTAACCTTAACAATGATAACCAAGGAACGGCTTCAATGTCTTACGCTAATGATTCTTTCATGTACCACATTAGCTTGGATCCTGATGGAGTTATACATCAGAGAGATTGGAGTACTTCTATGAGACGTTGGAGAATCGGTGTCACGTTTCCATTGACACCTTGTGATGCATACAGTAAATGTGGTCCATACGGGACCTGCGATTCCCGGGAAGATCCGCCTTGTAAATGCGTAAATGGGTTTGTGCCGAAGAATAACACCGAGTGGAATAGAGGGAACTGGAGTAATGGGTGTGTGAGAAGAGCTCCATTGCGGTGCGAAAGACTTCGAAATGGAAGTAGTAGCGGTGGTGGAGGAAAAGGAGATGGGTTCTTGAAACTCCAGAAGATGAAACTACCAATCTCTCTGGAACGGTCTCTAGCTAATGAGCAAGCTTGTCCCAAGGTTTGTTTAGATAACTGTTCTTGCACGGCTTATGCTTATGATCGAGGAATCGGATGCCTGCTTTGGAGTGTCAGCTTAGTTGATATGCAATCACCTCTGGGAAGTGGCGTTGATCTTTATATTCGACTTGCGCATTCTGAACTCAGTGAGTAAAAGTTTCTACTAGTCTCACTTGTTTTCTTTTCCATTCAGTTTTACTTAATTGACTTGTATATCTCACCAAATCTTATAGAAACACATAGCAAGCGAGCAATTATGATCACAGCACCCGTGCTAGGCGTTGCATTTGCTGCTGCGGTCTGCGTTCTTTTAGCATGCCGGAAATTCAAAAAGCGTCCAGGTTAGAACTTTCTTTACTCATTGATGATATTGATAGCTTCAGATTATTCCTTTTACCATAATTTGTTTGCTTCGTCGATCATTGCCTTAGCAGAACCAGAGAAAGATAGAAGTGCAGAGCTATTGTTTAAGAGAATGGAAGCACTTACAAGTGGTAATGAGTCTGCTTCTAACCAAGTCAAGCTCAAGGAGCTTCCGCTATTTGAGTTTCAAGTGTTAGCTACATCAACCGATAACTTCTCTCTAAGAAACAAGCTCGGACAAGGCGGATTTGGTCCTGTTTACAAGGTAAAGCATTAAACAAGAATCCTTCTGAAAACAGATATGTGTGCATAATCTCAGACTAATTGATTGGTAATATTTTTTTACAGGGAAAATTGCCAGAAGGGCAGGAAATTGCAGTGAAGAGGCTCTCACGGGCATCGGGGCAAGGACTAGAGGAACTTATGAATGAAGTGGTTGTGATTTCGAAGTTGCAACATCGGAATCTGGTGAAGTTACTTGGATGTTGCATTGAAGGTGAAGAAAGGTTGTTAGTCTATGAATATATGCCAAAGAAAAGCTTGGATGCCTATCTATTTGGTAAACTTATCACCTCTGTTTTATAACTCTGTTTTTACCGGGATGATCGAAGAGAAAGCTAATGACTTTGTTAGCTTTTCTCAGACCCTATGAAGCAAAAGATTCTTGATTGGAAGACTCGGTTCAACATAATGGAAGGAATCTGCAGAGGTCTTTTGTACCTTCATAGAGATTCAAGACTAAAGATCATACATAGAGATCTAAAAGCCAGCAACATTTTGTTAGATGACAATCTGAATCCGAAAATATCTGATTTCGGACTTGCTAGAGTTTTCCGAGCGAATGAAGATGAAGCTAACACAAGAAGGGTTGTTGGAACATAGTAAGTATCCATTCCCAAAATACTCAACAAACATTTTGAAAGTCGGTTCCATCATAACCAATGTGAATGAAATTGTTTTGTTTTTGCAGCGGCTATATGTCTCCTGAATATGCAATGGAAGGTTTGTTTTCAGAAAAATCAGACGTTTTCAGCTTAGGGGTTATATTTCTAGAGATCATAAGTGGGAGAAGAAACTCTCACAAGGAAGAGAAGAATCTAAACCTTTTAGCTTATGTAAGTGTGTACTAATCAGTGTTTAGTAACTTACTAGCTTTGAAACTTACCGTAAATTTGGTCTTTACAGGCGTGGAAGCTGTGGAATGACGGTGCGGCTGCTTCTCTAGCAGATCCAATCGTCTTTGACGAGTGTTTTGAGAAAGAGATAAAGAAATGTGTTCAGATTGGTTTGTTATGTGTGCAAGAAGTTGCAAACGATAGACCGAATGTTTCAACGGTGATTTGGATGCTAACTACCGAGAACACGAACGTCCCTGAGCCGAATCAGCCTGCTTTTATTGTAAGAAGAGGATTCTCTGATGCCGAGTCTTCTGACCAGAGTAGTCAAAAAGCATCGGTCAATGATGTGAGCCTCACAGCTGTAACAGGGCGTTAAGCTCACAAAGCAAATCTCAGTCTGTTAATATACTCATTTCTAAATGCTTTCTGAAACTCTTACGGTTATAAATTTGTATCTTTCTGCGTATGTTCAAAGGTTGGATTGAAGAATAAGAGATGTTTTTCAGAGGAGTTATGTTCAGATTTTCCATGATTACAGATTTGGTATTATTACAACAGCTAAAACACCTCATGAAGCCAATCAGATTTGTTGAATTAACTAACCTGGATGAAGAATCTGAAACCTGAAGGAGAAGTAGAAGAACAAAAACGACCCATGTATGTAGCTATTGTCTGAGAGAAAGAATTTAAACTAAATATGTTTGTGTTTTGGTATGGCTATATATATAAGCAGACATGGATAAGATCATATATGATATTTTGATGGGATTCATAAAACTTTTATATACATACCAACTTTGACTTTTTCTGCAGAAAATTATTCGAGTGAAGCCAAGAATTTTTAATAGTTTTCTTTAGCCAAACAAAACAGCAAATAGAAGCCAAAACAGAGTAAGAAGTAAAAGTCATCCATCTTTATTTTATGTGACCTCATCATGAAGATGTCTCCGACTTTTCCAATCATACAATATCCCTTAATTTTTAAGTTTTAAACCATGGATTACTCTAACATAACATGGATAAAACAAATATACTAGTTAATTAGTTTTTCTTTATTCTTTGCAGTTAGCAGTACTATTTACTTTGTCAAAGAATTCTGTAGTGGTAAGGTTTATATCAAATTTAGTCTTATCTTCTTATTCCAAAACGAAGAAAAGCATTTGGAATTTTTTTAACGACCTTGAATTTCAGTTAAGGTAACGTCATTAACAGAATTACCGGTTTCTCCAATGAGCCAAGAACCATTTTCGATGGATCTGTTTCTACCCGCCGTAAACACAGGATGCTTCGGAGATGGCAGATCAATGGCGTTATGACCTAGCATGAACACAACAGAGGACATGTCTGGTCTATCCAAAGAGTTTTCTTGCACGCAAAGCAACCCAATGTGCATGCACTTCATCACTTCGACCTCATCGTAAGTCTCTTGGTCCATTAATTTGTCTATGGTTTCTGTTGCTTCACCTTTGTTCCATAAATCCCAAATCTACAAGATGAAAAAAATAACATTTGCTTATGTTCTGTTTTGTTCCTCTGTTTATGTAAAGTAATGGAGTTTTAGTTACATGTCCGATTAGGGTCGAATATTCCTCGTGGTAAGCATTGTTTTTCAGTCCGGTTATGATCTCTAAGATCAATACTCCGAAGCTGTATACATCAGATTTAACCGAGAACTGGCCCTCCATTGCATACTCTGGTGACATATATCCACTGCACGGTGAGATGGAAACAACTTAAGATTGAAAGTTTTTAATCAGTTTTTATGGGGATTGAGAAACACTAACTCACTATGTTCCGACGACTCGATTTGTGTTTCCTTCGATTTGGTTGCCCCCAAAGATTCTCGCCATGCCGAAATCTGCAATCTTGGGGATCATTTCGTTGTCAAGAAGTACATTGCTAGCCTTGAGGTCTCTGTGAATGATCCTCAGTCTTGAATCTTGATGAAGATACAAGATTCCACGAGCAATCCCGCAGATTATCTTCATCCGTTTTTGCCAATCCAATTCTGCTCTCTGCTCTTCATCTAAGAGGATGGCAAGAAAGAAGATAGGATTGAATTGAAGTCATTGATCTTTCTGAATGGGGGAGTTGAAAATATAGAATAGATGTTTTAGAAATGCTAAACGTACAGAATATGAAATAGTCTAGGCTCTTGTTTGGTAAATACTCGTATATCAACATCTTCTCTTCTAGTTCAACGCAACATCCTAAGATCCTCACGAGATTCCGGTGCTGCAATTTCGATATCAACTTAACCTCGTTCTTGAACTCTTCCATTCCTTGGCCCGAGTTTCTCGACAACCTCTTTACCGCTATCTCCAGACCATTTTGTAACACGCCCTGAATAGTAACAAAGGAAACATTCCCTACTACTTATACAGCTTAAAGATTGCTCTTTCGGAGGAATATTGTTGATGTGCATCTTCCTTACCTTATAAACAAGTCCAAAACCACCTCCTCCGAGTTTATTATGGGAAGAGAAGTTACTTGTCGCTGCAGCAATCGTGTTAAGCTCAAAGAGAGGTAACTCCCGGTTTCTTGCCTTGTCCTCTTCAAATTTGAATGAGTCTTCAAAGTATAAAGAAACCGGGGAGAAGGTTGTTGAAGATCTTCTAAGGCTGTTTGACTCTGCAGGTGAGCATGTTTTAAATAGGTAGTTGTGAGCTAAGCAAGAAACATATGAGCTTGAAAGATACATCTTCGGAGATATACTTACTTCGCCGCTTCCTTACGAAACAGAACAAAATGACCATTAGTAGCATTACGGCTGCAATCAAACTGATAAGAATCAGAACGACTCTCCTCTTCCCTGATGAGCCATTTCTGTTCCACCGCGCTGAAGCAAGTTAGAAAATCGATCCTTAAGTACTTCAAAATCTTCCACATTGATATGTTTATTCGATTCTCTTTTTTGCAATGAAACAGAACGATTGTTAAAGAAGTTGGAGGGTAGACGTTAGCATGTTCTAGAAACCAATTAGAAGATTAAGAAAAGATTTACATATGTACCTAACTCTTCCGCATCTACACGTATGTAGAAATCTTGTCCCGAATTCAAGTATGTCCTCGTATCCAACATATCGCCGTGCCATGTCAAGCACCCTGTTTCTCCTCCCTTACCCTCGTGGTAAGCGCTTGCGTAAGCGACACAAGAGCAGTTCCGTAAGCACCTCTGTTTGCACTCCTTCAATGTTATGTTCATATCCACACTTGCAACTGATGTGTCGGGAATCTTCGCGCGCTTTAACTTCACAAACCCGTCTTTCTCACGGCATATTGAGCTCTGTTTTTCTTTGAACACCCGCCCGAATAGTCCCTCAAGAACCAGTGCCGGGGAATCTTGGGCTCGAAACCAGGTAGGCATGTGCACTCAAACGTTTTTGAGCTCGTGGGATCGCAGTGACCGTTAACGCCACAGTGTGCGTAGTAGTCGCATTCCTCTTTAGGAACTGACCAGAAATCGTTCCATCTCTTGTCCCTCGCAATCCATGTGAACCGTTGTATGTTTCCTCTCTCGTTCACCATCAATCTTGTTATGACAGAAGCATCCGTCACACCGTAAGTGAATGATACTTCGGCCTCATTATTCGCAAACGAGTTATTGAAGATATACCCTCTTGTCATTTCAGGCACACCGCTCCACCTCTGCCCGGTCCACGACCCCGTACGCCACCACGGGGTCTGACCTTTGTACAGAATCAGCTGCGGAAACCCTCTCCGTTCCATCTGCAATGTATGGTTTCCGGAACCAGGGTCACCAGGAGATCTCCATGATGTCAGAAAGCGATCCAAACCGTCTTTTCGAGTGAATCCCAATCTCATAAATGGAAGAAAAGTGTCTGTAGGATGATCAAAGCTCTCCCAGAAACCTCTCCCTGTGACTGAATCAAGCAGAACAAGGTTCCCTAAATCAGAGAGTCTCGCAACTAGAGTTGGTTCCGAGATACTATCCGAAACATTAGTTGACCAGAGAGGCTCTGTTCTATTGACTGATGCATAGACGCAGAGATTACCTCTGCTGCTGAACTTTATCAGCCCAGATGTATCACTAACGGGATGGTCTCTGTTTGCAACCCATACAATAGTCTGCTCAGAGATTTGAGCATACCAAATCCCGACATATCGGAGCTTTGAATCCCCCGGGCTGAAGAATCCAAGGGCGAATCTCTCCCCATCAGATACTATGACATCACCATCTCTCAAGGACTGTCTTCTCGTGATCGTATCGACTGAGATACAAGATTGGAGGAGGGAGAAAAAGATGACGAAGACGATCTTCATTTCTCTGTGTTTCTGAGCAAGGAGTTAGTGAAATGTATAAATGCTGTGTAATATTAAAAGCCAAGTAGATCACACATGAACTAACAACATTAAATGTAAAGTTCTCTTCTGCCTTTTGTGAAGCAGTGAACAACGATCATTCACGCCCAGTTCCGGCTAAATCTCAAAGGATGTAACTTAAGAACTGATTCATGTGACTTTGAACATGACACAGAACTAAAAGGGCACCAACAATAACCATTATGGCGTACATTAATGGATAACACCATTGTATCAATAAGCATACTATGAATCTCAAGCAGTGCATAAGCAAGTTTCAAATCTGAGAGAAAGAACTAAAACACTATGGTATTGTGTTTTGGTTTGCTCAGTACATATACAAGAAAGAAACCTGGATAGTGGATAAGATCAGTTTCGAATTCTGATGGATTCATGAAATACACAACAACCTTGACTTTTCTGCAGAAAGTTATTCTAGTGGAGCAAGAGCTTTCCTTCTACTTTTCTTAGCCATCGTTTTACTATTTAGCTCAACAAAACCAGCCTGATACAATAAACTTTCCGGATTCTGAACTTTTTGAAGTTTTTATCCTATATATTACTCTTAGATACAAAAATACAACTTAATTAGTTTGCCAAAACTTTCGTTAGTACTAGGTTTATCTCAACGTCCTGTGATTTCTGTGAAACTCACATTGTTGCCGGATGCTCTTTGGTCACTTTGCCAAGATGATTCAGCTTCCGGAGAGACCCTTCTAGCTATAAACGCGGGTTGCTTTGGCTCGGGAAGGTTTGAGTTCTCGCTACTTAGCATCGAAATCAAGGTTGACACGCTCGGCCTATCATTTGCGTGATCTTGTACACACAACAATCCTATGTGCACACATCTGTGTATTTCTTTTTCAAAACACTCTTCAAGGATGATGGGATCCACAAGAGTGGTAGCCTCGCCAGTATTCCATAATTTCCATGCCTAGTAAGAAAAACAGAAGAGATCAAAGTTCAAGAATGGTTCAACGCTTTACAAGCTTTTTGTAGAAGAAAAGTCGTGGTTTCTAATTGAGTGGACTTACATAATCTGAAAGATTCAGATTCTGCTCATCATTGTAAAAGCTTGAGTTTCTTCTTCCACTCACAATCTCTAAGAGTATGACCCCTAAGCTGAAAACATCAGATTTCTCCGAGAATAATCCTCCCATTGCGTATTCTGGTGCCATGTAACCGCTGTGGGGTTATGCTTGTGTCAGTTATATAATCAATAAACATCGAAAAAAGTTCAGCGAAAAACTGTGTGTGCTAGTTAGTTAGGGTAGCAACTCACTATGTTCCAACCACTCTTAGGGTGCTTGCTTCATCCTCATTTCTCCGGAAAATCCTGGCGAGCCCAAAATCGGATATCTTCGGGTTTAGATTCTCATCTAACAAGATATTGCTGGCCTTTAGATCTCTGTGTATGATCCTCAGTCTTGAATCTCTGTGAAGGTACGTAAGACCTCTGCAAATCCCATCGATTATGTTAAACCGCGTCTTCCAGTCAAGAAGTCTTTGCTTCACCGGGTCTGGATTACACAGCAAGGGGCACGCAATGAGAGCATTAGCCAACAAGGAAGTTACAACGGAGCAGAGTTAAACCAATGATAAGTTACTACCAAATAGATATGCATCCAAAGAATTCCCTGGCATGAACTCATAGACCAGCATCCTTTCTTCTCCTTCAATGCAGAATCCAAGCAATCTCACGAGGTTCCGGTGTTGCAGCTTAGAGATCACAACCACCTCATTCACAAACTCTTCGAGTCCTTGTCCAGATGTTCGCGAGAGCCTCTTCACAGCGATCTCTTGCCCTTCTCGTAATTTCCCCTGCAAACGAAAGTCGAACCAATCCATAACTCCAAGATCAGCTTGTAACCTCTCCTACCAATGAAGCAAAGAATTGTTTACAAACCTTGTAAACCGAACCAAAGCCTCCTTCCTCGAGCTTGTTTGTGATACCGAAATTGTCAGTCGCTGCAGCTAACACTTGATACTCGAACAATGGTTACTCTTTGAGCTTGTTTTGATTCACAGGGACTGCTCCAGATTCGATACTATTTAAAGCTTCCATCCTCTCCAACAGTAACCTTGTGTTTCTGTTTTTCTCTGGTGAATCAATCGAAAAGCAATGCAAAAAAGTTCACTTTTGTTCGATCTAAAATATGTATAGAGACATGAATAAATATAAGTCTGACCTCTATGCTTTGCTATCTTCCGCAGTGCCAAAAGAACAATCACAGCGACAAAAAATGTGCATACCAATGTGATTGCGATCACAAGTGATCGATTGCTCGAGGATTCTATGAAAAATTTGATGAGAAATGTATGTGAGTTAAGTATACTGTAGTTTTATGGATATGGGGAAACTGATGTGAAACCGAACTTACTGAACTCCGAATCTGCAAGACGGATGTAAAGAGCCACACCAGCACCTAAAAACTCCTGCATATCAAGCAAGTTTCCGCTCCAAAGAAGACAGCCAATTCCTTTGTCGTAAGAGTAAGCCGTACAAGAACAGTTCTTCAGACAGCTCCCAGGACACTCTTGTTCATTGGCTTCAGACCGTTGCGGATTGTTGGGCACTTTCATCTTCTGCAATCTCACAAACCCATCACCTTCTCTACTTCCATTGTTGTTGTCTCGTCTCTCGCATTGCAATGGCGCTTTTCTTACGCATCCCTGAGTCCAGTTTCCGCTGTTCCACTCCGCGTTACTCTTGGGCTCGAATCCTCTAATGCACTTGCAAGGCGGATCTAACCCGGATTGGCAACTGGCGAATTGGCCGCATTTGGCGTATACATCACACTTTGTTGATGGAAGCCTTAACCCGATCCTCCAATCTTGCTTAGCCTTGCTCCAACCTTTCTGAAACACATTCCCTTCCGAGTCCAAGAGAAAATGATACAGCAACGAGTTGTTAGCATAGAACATGGAGACAGATCCTCGATTGTCATTACTAAGGGTGAATTCGTAAAGATTGATACGGTAATCCATATCCGGTAACCCAATGAAGTATTGACCATTCCACGGGCCGCTACGCCACAGCAGCAGATCATCTTTCCAGATGACAAGCTCCGGAAACTGCAGAGGAATCACACTGGCAGAGTAGCGTCCAGGCGAAGGATCAGACGGGCTTTTCCAAGATCTAAGCTTAAGGCTCCTCCCCGTTCTTGTGTCAGTAGCAAGTCTCATTGTTGGCAAATAAGCGTTTTGAGGATGCTCGAAGCTCTCCCAAAGAACTTTATCACCATTGTTTGAAATCCCTTGCAGTACGAGGTTCCCTGAATTCAGAAGCCTTGCATATGTGGCGTTAGCAGCTGCTACTGGTTGTGAGACATTCGTGGACCAGTGAACCCGTCCATGACCATCCATAACCACGAGATTTCCGTCTTTAGATACCACAATCACCCCTGAAGAATCATTGATCGGACTGTCTCTGTTTGCTACCCAAACCACGGTCTGCACACGAATGTTATCGAACCAAATCCCTGCGTAGCGACCCGTAGAGTTAACCGGACTGAAGAAACCAAACCTGAAAGTGCTGCGGCTGGAGACGAGCGTCTCCGAGTCCTTGAGCTCGCTAGAGAACGTGACTATATCCACAGCCAAACAAAACCTCAGAGAGAAGAAAGACAATGTAAGAAGACGAAGAAGGAAACGACCCATGTGTTCCCAGGAAGTCTGATGCTTTATGTTTGAGAGAAACATCGAGCTTCATTTATTGCGTATTTATATATCCAAAGAGTTGAAAAAGTATCGACGTCAAGTCAATGTTCAGTAGTTTCAATTTTAAGTTTTTAACCATTAGCACCAAACTTGACTTTTCCAGCTATGAACATTACTGGAGGGTAAAAGACGATATGAAAATTATTTGGAACCGTCAAAGACGCTTATTGTACAGCCAAATTCAACTGCATAGATATACAAGACCGCATCATTTGGTAAAACATTGAAATCTTTTTCCACTGCTTTTAATTTTTTTTTAAGAGACAAACAAAGACATCAAATCCATTCATCTCAATTTCCACAGAGTTTAAGACAAAACCCAGAAACAAGGCCATACTTTACAACAAAGATCTAGAATAACCCAAAGCCCAAAAACCAGAAAAAGAGGCACGCTCAAGAACACAAACCAAGGGCGTAGGAACGCTTTCTTTTCCTTCTATGTCTCCTTAGGGAGGTCTCCTTCTGCAACATTGAAGCTGACTCAAGATCAGTCGTCACACAAGACATCATTGATTGGTCCAACTTGTGAAGAAATAATTTAACATATCCACGGACAAACCACTAGAGATGCAATTTGAAGGGGTAAGGAATGAGTTTATAATTCGTTTCTTTTGACAAACCTAAAGAGATATGACATTTCCAAAACATATGGAAACCGACTATCCAAGCTTACAACTAACTGAATCACCGTGCACAACACTCCTTAGAAATGCTTGAATGAAATACTGAACTCTGGTAACAAACACCCTTGACAGGACAAAGCAAAAGTAATGATTCTGAAAGATGCAAGGCTGCAAGCATAGCCATTTCAGGGAATGTCTAACAACAATTAGATGAATCTTCAAAAAGTGTCACCCCATGTCCTACGATTGAGTTCATGGCAGCCTAAAAACAAAATTTTGGAAAAAAGTGTATTTGATGTTCATCACTGAGACATAAATAGGGTACAGACATGCAAGCACACGCTCACGATCAGCAAATCCCTTGCATATCAATTAGATGCATTTGTAGGAGTAGGATATTGGTCAGTATCATCACGAGATCAATGAATACAACTAAAGCAGTGCTATGCGCGCCGATCATCAAACATACACACCTCAATCTACAGCATCTTAGTGAATCTTCCTAGCATCCAACCAAACATACTAGCTGATAAAGATGACTCCAAACAAATTTCCTTATACAACACTTAAGATTGAAGACAGGATTAAGGCCAAATCATAATCTGAATACAGTGTTACTGTTGCTTCACATTCTTCAATGAACACACTTTTTATACCCTGGCCAAGAGAAACGTAAATCCTAAGGAAATTGAAATTGACCTGTATTCGAAGTCAACCTTGCTGCTGCTGCTGCTTATCCGAGGCATCATGGTACTCCTCCTTGTCTCCCTCTTCCTCGGCAACCTCAGGCACTGTATGAAGTTTATCGCTATCTACCAGATTTTCCGCACCATTTTGGCTGGATTTCTCATCTTCTCCATCCTTGTCATCTGGAAATCTAACAACCACAACCGGACAAGCACAGTGATGTACGGAGTAATCGCTGACGCTCCCTAACCTCCCTTTGCTGCTCCGCTTAGCAGCGCCGAATCCTCTGCTACCCATTATCAAAGTGCTTAGCCCTAACCTCTCCACCTCCAAACACAGTCTCTCCTTCATATCGTGATCCTTGACGATGTGGATCTTAAACGGTATATCCGCCTCGACCAAGGGCTGAGCAACGTCGCTCGCCTTCTTGTTCGTGAAGATGTCGAAATCGTCCTCAAGCTTCCTCTGAGACTCCTCGTTCTCCGGGTCCCACTGCGGCGAGAGGTCAATGGCGCCCCAATCGGCGCCGTATAGGACGCTCGTCGGTTGAACGTGGAGGAGAACGACGGCGTCTCCTGATCGGAGATAGTTCTGAACAGCCCACTGGACTGCGTACGCACTCTCGTCGCTCAGATCGACAGCGATCCCGATCTTACGTTGTGCTCCAGCTGTCGGTGTGCCGATCGGGAATCTGGGAGAAGACGGCTGCACGGTCACAACAGTCGGCGATTTCCGGTCGGATCTCGGAGATTTTCCCGGTGAAGTCATGATTTCTCGGCGATGAAAGATGCTTCTAAGAGTGTAAAAAGGAATGAGTCGAATGACTTTGGTGGCTTGACGGTGGAGAAAAGATACGAACAAAGAGAAGAAATGTACTCTGTACGGTACGGTGTAGAGGATAACAGCGACCCTTACTATGTTTTTTTGTACTTTAGTACTTACTCTTTTGTACTTTGGATGTTGTTAAGAGCCGTTCGATTGATGGGTTTAAGATCTAACGGATATAAAGGTGGTTGTATATGACAGTTAAATAGTAACGGAAACACCTGAGAATTTAGAATGCGGTCAAAAAAATTCCCAATTTTTCTTCAATCCGGAAGCGAATCTGCTACTCTCTAGCGTTTTCAATTTCAATCAATCGATTCCAATTGAGTTAGAAATCCCTAATTCCGAAGGAGTTAAAAGATGCCACAGAGACACTCGAACAACAACAATGATCTAGCTTACTTTACGTATATGACGAGAAGAAGAAGCTAGGGTATGGAACGCAGAAGGAGAGGTTGGGGAAGGACTCGATCAAGCCCTTTGATGCTTGTTCCCTCTGCTTAAAGCCCTTCATCGACCCGTTGTATTGTCAAAAAGGTCATGTTTTTTGCAAGGAGTGTGTGTATCCTCGAATGTCTTCTGGCACAGAAGAAAGATATCCACAGGTAACAATTCAATAATCACGCATTTTGATTATGATATTCAATGATAGTTCTTTATGGTGTTGTGTTTTGAAGTAAAAGACTCTGTGACTTGTTACTTGAGTGTGTGCGCGTGTATTTTGTTGTAAAGCTACTTTCGTGGCAAGAAAGAGTATGGGCTTACATTGGTTTCAGTAGTTGAATGTGTTTCAAAATTAGTCACTGGTCCTGCAAATCTGTGTTGAATCGATTCTTCTCACTTTATGGTGCCATGTTAAGAGAACTTGTTATGTCGTATGTGTGATGTATTGAAATACAGATTATGTGGTTTAAATGTGGCCTTTTTTTTACAGGAGGCTTGCTGCGCATGCTGCTCAAAAGAAGCAAGAGAAGGATGAAGATGAAGAGAAACTAGCATTGCAAAAGACAAGACAACTCGATGAGTTTGATCAGCAAAATCATGGGGCAATGCCGCGAAACAGTGACAGGAATCAAAACCATGAGAGGAATGCTTTCCACGGTGCAAACAGTGTGAAAGCAACATCCTTCGAAGAAGAAGCGCTTAAGACAATGAAAGCCTTCTGGCTTCCCTCAGCTACACCGGAAACTGAAGCTCCAGAGACCCACACAGTATGTCCAGAGGGCAAGGAGGAGCTCAAGCTTTAGAATCTTTTCACCATCGAATAATTTATACAAACGAAATGGGAGACTTTCATTGAAAAACAAAGAAACTTTGTATTTGAGGCTTCAATAAAATGGACGTTGAGAAACAACAAATATCTTTTGTTTAGGAAGTCGTAAGTAACATAATATTTATACAAACGAATTAGAGATGTATTCGTTCATTCGATAAAAAACTGATGCTCACAATCTAATAAACGAAATTGTCAATTATAGGAAAAACGATATTGTTATCATTATTATAAATTTGGGTAATCAATTACATAATCTTTTTTCTTCTCTTAGGAAACATTCCAGAATACACAAAATAATGGAAGCAAGATTTTTAACGATACTACTCTTCGTGATCAAGAA
>OVAY01001785.1:0-24599 GCA_900406395.1 Kernera saxatilis | reverse complement strand
CAGTCCAAAATATCATTTTAAATATAAATAATAGTTATTTTTATAAATATTCATAAGAGTTTTGGTTTTATGTATGAAGGAATTTAAAAAAATGAATTATGTAAAGAATTATAAGCAAAAAATCTAACGTTTGGATTGGTAAGATTAAAAAACAAAAAAAAATTATGAAGGAATTTAAAGAAATGAATAATTTTATTATACAGCTAGTTGTAACTAAAATAAAATAAAAATAAAATTGGATAAGTAGATGTAGAGGAAACATTTGAACCATTCAAAAAACACATGCGGTTCTCACATTTTCTTCACAACTCACCTTTTTATTTTTAAATAATAAAATATCAGTGTATTTATTTGTTAGTTGAATGGCAAAACAAAAGCAGATGAACCGCTTCATCTTTGAACCGTCATTCGCCCAAGTCTCCATTCAAGGCCTTATTCATATATTCGAGATAACCAATACCGATTTATCCTTTAGTACACTCAACAACCGTTAATTATAAAATGACCCAAAAAAAAACAAAAGTTAAATATTTTTTAAACGGCTGGGGTTAATTCAATCAAATTATTATGATTAATTTCGCAATAGTTATTATGGTTAAAAGCTAACTTTCATATTCCTAAAGAAATCAAACATAATCGATCTTTTTTGAAACATAACCAATTTGTTTTTTCTTTAAAGACCTCCATCAATACATGAAATTGCCGATCGATGAACATCTCTTACATTATATGTTTGGCCGCTTAGATTCGCTAACTGAAAGAAAAAAGGTATGCAATTTTTTGTTTTTTATAATTCCACGTCATTCAACATCTCCAATCTAAACGTACTTCTCCAGGGCCCACAAAATGTTGACTAGGCTTCTTAAACGAGACCATATGACTCTTAACCATAAACGCAGTGATTCGCTTCGAAACCCTAATCTCCTCCATCCTCAGCTCCTGTAACCTCCGCACGTACTCCGGCACGTGCACCAGGTCCCACACCACTCCTACTCCGCCTGGTTTCAGAACCCTCACCGCTTCTCCCAGCACTCTCGTCCTCTCCGCCGCCGCCTCCACCGTCTTCTGACCGTACTCTTTCCCGACTGTGTGGAGGAACACGGCGGAAACCACCACGTCGAAGTAGTTGTCACCGAACGGAAGCCGTCTTAC
The DNA here is from genome assembly GCA_900406395.1 of Kernera saxatilis. Taxonomy (NCBI): domain Eukaryota; kingdom Viridiplantae; phylum Streptophyta; class Magnoliopsida; order Brassicales; family Brassicaceae; genus Kernera; species Kernera saxatilis. Next base: position 23,447 of record OVAY01001785.1, on the reverse strand, counting down.
GTCTCCTTCACGGCAAGTCACGTACTCTTGCACTCCTATATATGTGTATATTAGGTTGATCAATTTACTTAACTTCGTACTAATTAAACACGTTTTAATTTAAAATAAAAATTAATGAATACCAGCATCAAATCTTGTATGAAAATGACAACAACAACAAAAAATGTTTTTTTGAAACTATTCTGACATCGAGATGAGAAAATCAAGATTTTTAGAATGCTAACATTTTTTTAACCAAGATTTTCTTGATTTTGAAGTTGCTCAAGTCTAATAAAATCGCTAGATAAGTCTGTAAGATATACATGTGTAATTACTTGAAAACCGTTAATCACGGAATATAGTCGTAACTAAAGTCTACAATGACATTTGGTCAACGAGAAACGGCTTTTTGAAACGTAAAAGACGAGGTCAAAAAGTCAACGGAACAAAAATAAAAAACTTCACGCACCTTCGATGTGAGCCGTACGGAGAGTGGAGAGAGTAGTGGTCATGGATCGGTCTAACCCGACGACCCGACCCGAACTACCGGTTTTCTTCAGCTGCGTCGCCACCGCGTTCAGCAGAATCCCTCGGCCGCAGCCGAGATCAAGCGCCGTCTTCACGCTCGACCAATCTCCCACCGATCCAACCATCCTCTGCGCCATCTCGTACCGGAGCGGCACGGCGGAGTAGAAAAAATTCGCGGCTCCGAAGAACAAACACACGGCGGAGAGCGCCGTTACGGCGCCGAAGAATCCGGCGGAGAATCTAGCCGCGGCGGCGCTGGAGAAGAGGAAGGACTCGAGGAAGACGCAGATCGGGTGGAAGTAGAGGAAGAAGACGGTGGAGAGTAGGGAGAAAGCAATCGCGTGGAGGAGGAGGAAGAAGAGAGTGTGTTTCTGCTCGATCCCGTAAATCGCGTAGATCTGACCCCAATCTCTCGTCCCGCTCGTCTTCCCCATTAGATCGACTAATCTCGAATTCTCTCAGCAAAACAAATTTCTTCGATTAATTTTTCCCGAGAAAGTGAAAATCGATGGAAGAAGAAACAGAGACGGTTACAAAATAATCGGTTCAAAAATCGATGAAACACGAGAAAGAGCAAGAGAGAGAGAGGAGAGAGAGGAATCCTTCTCTGACAGAATCCAAACCGTCTCAGTTTTTTTGTTCACAGTGAAGCTTTCTATAAAATCTATACATACACATTCATATATGTATGTGTGTATATATAATGATGGATGGTTTTCATGTGGAGCTTCTATTTATAACTGTCATAGAGAGTGTCATGCATAACAGTAGTAACACAGACGTATACTTATATGTGTATGTATGTATTTGTGTTTTTTTTATTATTCAACAGTCAAAGACAAATGTGAGATTGATGACTGTTTAGTATTTTTGAATGTGTAACCGTCCCTAATTTAATTTCTTTATAATTATTTGATTTTTATCATTAATGGCATTTCATCTAAGTTTAGGCTGTTTGTTCGGTGAGTGACCACTCTTTCGTGTTTTTTTTTTGTTTCTTCCTACAAATTTAAATTTGAATTTAACTTGTTTGTTTGGTGAATTATTACTATTTTTTCATAAGAATTCCTCTCTCTCCTCTCTCTCCTCTCTCTCTTATTTGAAGTCCCTTAAAGTTAATTCTCTTTTCTTGTTTGTCGCTTTCAAGATTCAAACTTGTTTGGTTTCGCTTAATCATGATTCATGATGATTATCAATTTATCATGCAGTAGCTTTAATACCCTTTTTTCTATCGTTTAAAAACAAAAAACTTTTCCATTTGATTTATACTTTCAACATTATTTCTACTCTATTCATTTGAATTTCTTTCAACCTTTACTATTTTATCCTCTCTTTTTTTCTTTATCAATAATATTTAAATTAAATAAATGGTTCGAAAATAAAATCGAAATTGCTTAATCTACAAAAAAAAATCACTAAAACGAATTTTAATACTACCAACCAAAAAATATTGACAAAAACAAATCATAAATCTAAATAATGTTGACAAAAACAAATCATGAATGGAGAGTTTAGCTAGGTGGAACAAGGGAACTATTACATGAACGATGAATGTAGCTAGTAGGTGCAATACGTAAATAATTTTACAAGAATGGAGAGTTTTCACTTAACCCAAATATCATATCACTATAAAACCTCGAAATATCACACCAGTTCATCTATGTGATTAAATTTTGATGGACTTTCATGTCCATAATATTAGAAAACATTATCCTTTATTAGAAAGGGGAAAAAAAGAAGAGTTGAATTTGTGATGCTAGTGAATGAAGTAGGCAAATTATACCAACGGTGCGTTGGGCCAGTGGTTTAAGCGCAAGCATTGGTGTTGTTGTGCTCCTGGTTCGATTTCCGTTGGGAGGAGGATAATCTTGTTTAAAGAAATTTCTAAAGGCTGCAGTCTTTCAAATATGTCGGAATCTGACTCTGACCCTTGCTTAGGCATATGGAATTATTATCATTTTTTCACTTTCTTAAGAAATTTAACTTCAAAATATTCATAATTACTTTACTTGTAGAGGATTTGTAGGAAACGTCTTACCAAGAGATAGAACTTGGGGCTCAAAAAAAAACTTCAAAATATTCATAATTATATATTTCTCCATTCATCTTCAAAATGTACATATGTATATAAAAACAAAAACAAAAACAAAAAATTGTAGATATGTAAATTGGATGTTGGAAATTCGTTTTGTCAATCACCTATGCTAGTATTCCAATGATAGATCGGTATTAAATAAATGGAAGAAATAGCAAAGTTATATATGAAAAAAATTCGTCTGAATGGTTAGTAAGAATAATAATGGAGTTCGAATTTAAATATTGCGCTTTCATTTGAGATGAAGGTTTATACATACATGTGTTATTAGTTGGATGTTCTAAAATCTGGGAAGACACATGTCATAATTTTTTATATTATCAATTGAACATGTATATAGTGAGATATGTCCAATTTTAAAAATAATAATTAAATGTATTAGATATAAATATTTATATGTATAATCATATGCCGCAATTTATATTATCATGCTTTCCTCGGCAAGCAAATTACATGTTTATAGTCGACAAATGTCCAAAATCTTATATATAATTTTAGATTGAGACCAATTTCTACGTCGTTGTTTTTTTTTTTTATTTACAAACGGTATCTTTGTATTTTTTGGGATGTAGCTACTAGCTTTAATATTTTGGATATGCTTACTTCAAAAGAGAGAGAACAAAACTTGTGAAAAAGAAAAAAAATTTGTCAGACAAATGTTCATATGAAAAGTTTACTCGTTTAAAATAGACATTATAGGTAAACTGTATATGAGACTTTTCTATGTCATTTGCTTCTTTGTGATATTTTCTTACCAATAGCTAATCTCTTATAACATTTTAGAATCATAGCTACGTGTTATTATTAGGAATTATTATTATTCAACAAATTAAAAGTTTATTAGATTTACAACCAAAAAAAACGAGGAATTGAATTCATAAGAAAGAGATGTTTATCAACTAACCATTCATGCATCATTACTGACACTTTGGCCCTCCTCTATTAGTAGTAGAATTAAATTATTAGTAATTATGTATTCATAAAGATGAAAACACAATTGTGACTAATAATGATAAGTTTCTTCAATAAATGTGTGAGAAAAGCTTATTGAAGGTTGGATTTTGATAGATTTAAAGAGGAAAATCTTCTAAATGCATCAAATCCAAGAAATTGTCGGCAGAATCCAACTTTACTTTTGATCTTTAGACTAATACTTACACTTAGCAACTAAAAAGCTACTTCTCTTAGGGTGCCAAACATGTCGGCTAAACCGAGTTCGAGTCATTTTAGTTCGGTCTGGTTTAATATTTTTCATACCAAGAAAAAATGAATAAAATAGAGGAAAGGCTCCATTCGACGATCAAACAAAAGAAACTTTGCTTGAAAACCAAAAAAAAAAATCTGATAGGTCTATTATCCCAAAAACCGATCGTCTCGGCCCAATAAACACAATTTTTAGCCTAAAAACGAACCATTACAATATTACATTTTTGGTTAACGAATTGGATTTTGCTGGTTTATCCTAATAAACATCCCCAATTCTCGTTGAGTCTTTAATTAGTTTATAAATCCAGAGACATATACGTGGGTCGAGATTTGACGAATTTGAAATCCATTATTCATCTACCATTTAAATACCAATGATATAAATTTAGAGATGATCTACTAAATTATCTCATTCCACTCCATTAATAACGGTTCTTGAAAGAAAGCCATCATATCGTAGAGCCTTTTGAGTATTTTTTATCTTGTAAAAAAAAAAAAAAAATTATGCATAATTCAAGTTTTGAAGGGGAAAAAATTACAGGGCGAAGGTAAAAAAAAACATTATATCATCCATTAAGAGCATAAGCGAGGTATGTGAATGCAGCAGCAGCTTTATTACTACTATAAAAGATAGATAAATAGATTCTTACTTTTTTTTACCGCTGCTTCTTTTACTATTTTACTTCCCCACGATTCACATTCATCCGCTTTGTAAAATCGTAGTTTACCGACTGGCCCTTATTCCCCCAACCTATATCCGAAACCGAAAAAAAACTTAAACCGGTTAAAACCGCAAATTCGATGAAAATCTTTCAAATTCAAGATATATTTTCTACAAAACCGAACCTAATAGTTTCCGATTTTCAAATTTTGTTTCTATATTTCGAAAACCGAAAACCGGATTGGGCAACTTCACTTAAGTTCCCTAACTTATGCAATTATCTACAAATTGCAACCAATGGAACTAATGATAAAAGCAAACCAAAATAGCTAAACAAAGAGAATATGATTAAGAATCTTTAAGAGACAATTCGTTTCTTCTTTACCTTTGCTTTAAAACGTTGGCTCGATGATGCTGCACCAAACGAAGGATTGTGGATTAGCTTTTCAGAGACTGGAAGACTCCCAACTAGCATACACAGCACCTATAATCTTCTCATGCAAAGCTTGACCAGAACATGCTATGATTCCTCTGTCAAGACCTTCCAAGTAAACTCCTTTTGAGAAGTCTAAGTTTCTCCCTCCCGCATCAGTCACCACACCACCAGCTTCTTCCACAATCACCACTCCAGCTGCGTGGTCCCATATCTTCTCTTTGTAACTCGACTGTGCAAACTTCATAAACACTTCAGCGTCTCCACGTGCAATCGCTGCATACTTCACCATGCTATACACTCGCATGGGCTGTTTTCTGCACAGTGAAAGGAAGAAGAAAGATCGGTTGGAATGTGATTAGAGACTTTTGTAACTAAAAGTAAATGAACAACATTAGTCTACCTAACTCCCATGCTATTGGCAAGTCCTGCCGTGAACAAGTGATTCGAGTTTGCTCTTTCTACTGGCTCACAAACCGTAGCTAGAGCAGGATCGTCGACTGAGGAAACCTTAAGGAGTGTTGAAGATTCCGGGAATCCACCAGCGATTAACGGTTGCATCCACGCTTCACCACTTCCTCTCTTGGCATACATGACACATCCTTTTGATACTGACCCAGCTGCAGATTTTGCCATCATGGTCTGGTTGCAACCGTTGCTTAGGCATTCTTTCTTGACCGGATAATTAGGACACCCTAGTACCCCCAAAAGGACTTTACCGTTCTCTATCAGAGCCAAAGCAACAGCGTACTGATCCCCACGAACAAATCCTAATGTCCCATCAACAGGATCAAGCACCCAGTGCCTTCCCTTAGGACCTCCAACAGAATTGCATCGACCAATAGCCTTTAGAATTTCAGTCGATCCCAAGGGTTTATCTGGCTTGGGAAGGCCGTATTTGGGAGCTTCAGACAAGGCTTCATTGACTGCATTCGAGACAGCTTCCAAAAGACCCAATGAATCAGCTTTTGAGAGAGATTCAGTGTCCTCTTCAGCGACAATCGAAAGGTTTTGACCACCAAAAACTTCAGCTAAAACCCAGCTAACAATCGCTTGAACACCCCAATCTGTTAACCAACAAAGTCAAAACTCAAAATCACTTAACTCCAAAAGGATACAAAAAAGAGCACCATGAAAACCAATATTAATACAATCACAGGTTTAAAAGAGATAAACCAATCACAGTATAATATCTCTAGTATCAATCCCATCAATAGCAGCCGGTTACAGAGCTTACTTACATCTATGAAATTCTCACACTGAAACACATACAATGTGGTTTTTTTGTTAGCTAACACACACTTTCTACTTATATTGCAAGTTTGTTGAAAATAAAGGAGAGAACTTGGCAATGTCGGTGGCAGGAAAACGAAATTAAGCAACAATGGACACCGCGATGCACAAAGAGAATTCAATAAAAAAATACAAAAAGATAATATCACTATTACACTATTAAACTACTATTACAGACAACATGATTACATTACATGCCCTTGAAAACTAGAATAAATTAGCATTAAGCAACACAAATTCAACATAAAGTATTGATTTTATGAACATTCTGTTTCATGTTCAATGAACAAACGACACAAGTAACTATGAGTATTCGTTCAAATTAAATCACCAAGAACCCAAACAGATCTCGAATTGCAATAAACCACAACTCGTATTCCAGGACTGGAAAATATACAAAACCCAAAATCGAACGTGTAATCCTAAAATAAATAAATAAAAAAACCCATCACGATAAATTCGAGAAATCGGTGACGGAGAAATGACCTGCGACGGTGACAGGGGAATCATCATCCTTGGACTTAACGTGACCACCGTTGGTGGAAGAAGGAAGACGAAGCTTCTCCTGAACTTTAACACAGAGAGAAGAAGCGAGGTGCACCACACGCATCGCCGTGTCCAGCTCCGTCGACAAGGATCCCACCGCCATCGCCGGCGAAATCTCTCGGGTGTGAAACGAAAGGCGGAGGAGGAAAATATCAAAAGCTCCACTTTTTTCACATGCTTCTCTCTCCACTGCCTCTTTCTCTTCTCCTTTGTTTCTCGAACTTTTTTTTCTCACAAAATTATAAAATTATTGTTTTATTTTTACTTTTATAATTATTTGTGGCTTTACTTCTCTTTGTCGCGTTTTAACAAAAAAAAAGCTAAATAGACTTTTTTGGTATAAAAAAAAGACTAATACACTTTTCAGTTTTCTCCTAGAATATTATGTCTGTTGTGATATTATCACAATACAATTCTTCTTAAAAACCTAATTTTCATTTTCTGCTACTAAGTTTTGTAGTTTGTTTTTTATTCTTTTCTTTTGGCAACGTCCTACTGCTTTTGTAAGTTCTAATTTAAGAAATATGGGGCACTTGATAGCATACCAAATTAAGCTAATCTATTTTGACGCTTTTCTAATAAAACGATCATTGTATTCGAAAAAGAATCATTTTGGGTATCTTTTTGGCATCTTACTGAGCATTTTCTTAGAGCATTCAGAAAGCAAAACTAAATTATTTCTTGATATTTAAAATACAAAGAAAGAACTAAAATCATATGTGTTCGACAAGACATATGGTAGACCTATATAATCAAAACAACCAATTATATCAAGATAAGAAAGAAAAAATTATAAGCAACAAGACATTAAAATTCTTAAGATTTTTCACGTTTGATAAAAGCCAAAAGAAAATAAAACAATACTATTATTTTCTTAAGCCAAAAGAGCTTCTTATGGTAACAAGAAATGTTAACGTGTGATGGTGGGTGGGGTTTTGTACTTTGTAGACTTGTAGTTGTAGTTAGGTGAATTAGGAACACGTGGGATATACGTTCAAAATAAAAGTTTTTTTTTATAAATACTTTTACTCTTTTTCGTAAAATTGACATTTTTTGTTCGTATTCGTCCAATATTTGTTGTAAAAAAACTTCATAATTTACGTATAACCTGATAATAAACTGAACAAGTTGGAGAAAAATAAAGGCATGGACGGCTTCTTTTCTTCCCTTCACTTTAGCTTAATAATTTAGACAGAAAAAATAAATGAAGTTACTATAATTGAAGAAGTCAAATGTATTTAGACCGTAAAGGTGGGACTGTGCGTGGTCATGCATGTGGACAAGGAGCTCCTACGGTGCTGTATATTATATTAATTAAATTATGAAATTATCGATTTAATTAATCAGCCTGGGAGGAGTATTATGTTAGTGTTTAATTTAATTAAGCTGCAAATAAATACCGTCCAAGAAATCGTACGGTGGATTCTCGTTATTGCTGGGAAACGAATGGTTCATAAATAAAAGAATTTTGATTGTGGGTATATCAAAAAAAAAAAAAGAATTTTGATTGTGTGGTTAATTATTAACTAACCCCAAAAAAGTAGCTGATTGTGGTAGTTCATTTTTTTTTTCTTTTCTTTTTAATGAGGGCTAGAAAAGTTTATTTTTATTTAAATAAATAGTTCTTTTTGTGTGGTCAACAAATAGCAAAGTTAAAAATCACAATTGTTCTTTATCGAAGAAGAAAAAAAATCACAATTGTTTATTTTGCTAATTTTTTTAAATAGTGGACAATTGGAAAAGTGAGCCCAATATTATTTTCTTGGGCCGTTGGAAAACTTATCTAGCCTTTGAAACCCATATGAAATCCGAGAAACCCTTTTCGATTTTAGAAAAATTGATGAATCGCTCGAGTTCGAAATGGTGCAACTCGACTTTTTTTTTGAAGAATCTATAGAACAATTAGATTCTTCTCTCAGGGAAATCCACAGAGCAATTAGTTTGTCACACACCATTTTTTCTCTTTGGATTCGAAAAATTATGAATTTGTGGGTCTTCTTTGAGTCTCATTAATGGATTTAGTTTAGTATATTGTTCCAATTGATTGATTCTCATGTCTCTTTGCAGAATTATTAAATTTCTTTGTATAATTTTTTAGAAAAACCAATGATCATTAGTGAGAGAACTTACCAAAAAAAAAAAAAAAANGAAAAAAATAAAAAAAAAAAAAAAAAAAAATGGAAATTAGACAAGGATGACGTGGCAAGTGGAAACTCAAAACCCCAAAGACCAAACCCTGCCGACTAAAGAAAAATCAGTTTGCCCTAAAACCAAAAAACCCATCGCTTCAATAACCGCAAGCATGAGGAGCTCATACAACGGCGGCGCAATGGGCGGACGTGCTGCCGGAACCGGTGGTGGGGGCGGAGGAGCGTCTTCTCAAGTTGACAAAGAAGTTGATTACGCTCAATACTTCTGTACATACTCTTTCCTCTACCACCAGAAAGACATGCTCTCCGATCGTGTCCGTATGGACGCTTACTTCAATGCCGTCTTCGAGAACAAACATCATTTTTCCGGCAAGGTATAAAAAAAATGGAGTCTTTGGATCTATACCCACTTTTCTTTTCTATATGTTATTTGTCTCTGTATTGGCTAATTTTGTTTTTGGTAATGTCATTGAAGACGGTGTTAGACGTGGGAACTGGGAGTGGGATTCTTGCGATTTGGTCAGCTCAAGCTGGTGCGAAGAAGGTTTACGCCGTGGAAGCTACTACAATGGCTGATCATGCTCGTGCTCTTGTCAAAGCCAATAATCTTGAACATATTGTTGAAGTCATACAAGGATCTGTCGAAGATATTTCATTGCCAGAGAAAGGTAATAAAGTCCTTTGTTAGATTAGTAATCACATTGTAAGAGAGTATTGGGTATTTTAAACTTCAGAAAACAGGGACTAACTTGAGACAAACCAATTTGGTTTGAGTATGAGAACATGTTGCGTCTGATAAGTTGTTGCTCTACTCGAGATATTAAGCTAATATCTACTCAATAGAAACCAGGGACTTACTTGAGATATAGCAATTTGGTTTTGAGTGTAAGAACATGTTTCTTCCGATCATTTTTGTTGTGACCTGTATGATATGACGTATGAAGCTAATATCTACATATTCAATTTAATGTGGCAGTTGATGTAATAATCTCGGAATGGATGGGATACTTCCTTCTGCGGGAGTCCATGTTTGATTCTGTGATATGTGCTCGTGACCGATGGTTAAAGCCGACGGGTGTCATGTAAGTGGTTTCTGTTATTGATGGTTGCTTATTAGCCTACTTGATGGTGTCTACCTATTACTGTTAAACATCTTCATGGCATAATATTTTCCCTCCAATGCCAGTTATAGAATTTTTTTTAAGATGGTATCAAATCTCATGAATAAGTTGTGAGGCCATGTTGCTAACATTAAATAAAGATTTGGTTTGGTGTTGGTACTGTGTGTGACTGATAAGCTTTGAAACCAATAGGTACCCTAGTCATGCTCGCATGTGGCTTGCACCCATCAAATCTAACATGGCAGATCGGAAGAAGAATGATTATGAAGGGGCAATGGCGGATTGGTATAACTTTTCCGATGAGATCAAAAGCTACTACGGGGTTGATATGGGCGTGTTAACAAAGCCTTTTGCTGAAGAACAAGAAAAGTATTACATACAGGTGGGTGACTTTGTAATTGCTAATTGATTTTTATCTTATAACTTATAAGGAGAACTGTTCAAAGGACAAACCCTTTGCTCTGTCATTTGATGGAAACTCATAAAATTTGTCATTATTGATAAACTCTTTTTTTGCGCAGACGGCTATGTGGAATGACTTGAATCCACAACAAATCATAGGCACCCCTACAATTGTCAAAGAGATGGATTGTTTGACAGCCACTGTCAGTGAAATCGAGGAAGTCAGATCAAATGTAACGTCAGTCATCAATGTGGAGAGCACAAGGCTATGTGGTTTTGGTGGATGGTTTGATGTTCAGTTCCGGGTTAGTTAGTTCATACAGATTCTTGTGTTGCATCATTCCGGTTGAAGAAACTCTTATACTTTGTTTGTTTTGTATAACTAGGGGAGAAAAGAAGATCCTGCGCAGCAAGAAATCGAGTTGACCACAGCTCCAAGTGAACAGCACTGCACGCACTGGGGACAACAGGTACGCACTTCAAAATAGTTTCATTTGTTCAAAAATGTAAACGCAAACACCAAAAAACAAATACAAAAGTATCCTTTGTCTTTGTGTTTGGCGTTTGCGTTTACACAATTAACAAAATAATATTGGTTAAGATCCTAAAGAAGTGTTATGATCTGAATGTGGCAGGTTTTCATTATGTCGACTCCTATAAATGTTGGGGAAGGTGATAATCTGAATCTTGGTTTGGTAATGAGCCGGTCAAAGGAAAATCACAGACTAATGGAGGTCGAGCTTAACTGCGAAATAAAAGAAGCTTCAGGCAACCCAAGGGAATCTTTCAAGAAGACGTATTTCATAGAATGATTATACAGAAACTGGTGTGTGATGAACTCTTTTCCTTGGGGGCTTTGGTGGTTCTTGTATCCAATGCATTAACCCAAATGTAATGTTTTATTATTGTTTCCAACTTTTTTATTCTTGTAACGGGCAATTGATATTGGTAACTGAAAACGAGTCTTTACAATATTGTTTTAACAAGTTTTGATAGATTTTGTATTGAGAATTGAGTGGAACTTGCTAGATTGTAACTTTGTTATGTCAGCTTTGATTCAGTCCAACTTTTGTGTTTTGCAGGGTTTCAAAACATTGAGTGATATGGTTCACAGATATATATATATATATATATATATATATATATATATATATATATATTCGTGTTTTATGAATTTGGAGAAAGTCTGAAATCGTTTAAATTGTAAAAAGTTAAAAGGACAAAGATAACTCAAATCCAATTTACAAAGAAAGCAGTTAGATGATTTTCACATGTCACAATTTTGATTGTGTGTGAATTAACCCCAAAAAGTAGGCCTAGGCATAAAAACCGAAACCCGAAACCCGAACTGAACCCGATCCGAGAAAAAAAGAACCGAACCGAACTGGAACCGACGAAATACCCGAACGGGACCTATATTTCTATACTCGAAAGATCCGAACCCAAATGGACCCGATCCGAGAACCGATCGGGTACCCGAACATACCGAAGTATAAGTATATACCCCAAAAATATTAATAATATTTATATTTGTAATAACCCAAATACCGAAAATTATAATTTTTTCGAGTACTTTCGGGTAATTTGGGTTGATGTAGATGATACAAGTACAATTTTTTCGGGTATTTTGGGTACTATTGGGTAATTTGGATACTTTTTGGATATATTCGAGTGATATAAGTATAATTTTTTCGGGTATTTTGGGTATTTAGAGTATTTTTTAGATAAATTTGGGTATAAAATATCTACCCGAACTGTATCCGAAAAAATTTTGGTTATTTATCGGTTCTCGAGATAAACCCGAGAACCGACCCTAACCCGAGAGAAACCGAAACCGAAACCGAACCAAAAATTTAAAATACCCGAACGGAACCGATCCGAACCCGACCCGAGTATCCGAATGCCCATGCCTACCAATAAGTAGCTGATTGTAGTCGATTTTGTATTATATATACGGTACGAGAAAGAAAAATGCCAATATACATACACGTTCACGAGCTTGTATTATCATTGTCAATATAAGTGAGCCCAATATGATATAATTTCTTGAGCCCAATATAAAAAATGCTTTAGATTTAGGAAAATTGACGTAAAGATGTTTAGGAATCGCTCGAGTTCGAAAGTGGTGAAACTTTTTACTGTTAGATCTTCTGGTTATTTTCATGGATCGCATTTTCTGTTACATATATGAATCAATATATTGTTTTTCTTTTAGGAACCCAAGTTCTTCGCTGATTATATATGCGTCTCTCTCGCTAATCAAGTTGATTTAGGATCTGATAAGTGATGCAGATAATACAAGAGGAAATGGTTGGACCTAAAAAGGAAAGATGAGGTCAGGATAGTCAGAGAAAGAGTCGTTACCTATTTTTATTTTTCTTCTTTATATTTTTTGAAAAAAAATAATGCTAAAGAACGAGACGCGCGTCTCGGCTAGATTCACGGTCTCGACGTGATTGACGGTCTCGACGTGACCAACGTTTCAATCCATTTTTTTCCCCACATTTCTTTTCATTCCATTCAATTCTTTTTTATATAACTTGTATCAATTTTAAGAACATGAATCAATTTTTTTTTCGCGATTCAACGGCCGTTTTGTTTTAAAGAACTAGCCAAACTAATTAATATCATAATTGACATTTAGAACAAAGATTATATGAGGTTAATGATTTTTGGAAGTGGGTCCAACATGTTGTAATCGTAGGTGAGAAAGCGAATTATTTTTAAACTAAACAAATTGGATATCATGTAATGCATTTTCCCCAAAAGTGACACATAGAAGCTAACAACCACATAAAAGAGATTGAACAAATCATAGAAAACTTTAATTGATGACAAATTTGTTTTAGTTGGTACAAATTAAGTGTCTAAATACTAAATAATAATATCTCCGACTTACTCTAAAATAAATATGTCACATCGATAGAAAATTTCCAATCAATTTATCCTACTGGAAGACGTTGGACGATAGTCTAATCATCGAGTTTTATACATACTTAATGAATCTTAAAAGAGGTGGATTTTTATAATCAGACCCCATAAATAATTTCAACGCGTTCATTTGAATATGTTATAAACTTTTTGTGCTTTTAAGGTCCTTTCAATTATTAAATAAACGAATCTAAAAAGTCTTATAAGTTAGTACGTAGTCGTCTTCTAATTCCAGCATTCGAACAGTAATAACAAGTTAAAAAGATTTTTAAGTAAATAATAAAGATTCAGCTGTATAGGAATCATGTGGTTTGACATGTGCAAGCACATGGTGTGACCTAACGACTTCATCCTCTCCACTATCATATTCTTTTTTTCTTAAGGATATTGCATTTATTTATTTTTTGGGATAAATATTGCATTTGCATCCTTATTTTATTTTGCTGTAAATTTATGTTTTTGCGTATGAGAACAAGATTTTCACGTCGTGTTATGATTGGCAAATTCCCCAAATATACATATAGACCTTGTTTTCTCAAACATATAACGAGAAGAAAAAGTAACACGTTTGAAATTTGAGGTCTAATAACGTAACCAAGGACATAATTTTGAACTAGTCAAATCATAATACACAATTTTTGTTTTTGGTTGTTTTTCTACTTAATATACAATAAAGTATAGAAGTACGACTAATCTATAGACATACACAAATTGATTACCGGTGAATATTTTTCGATTTGTAAGATTTGAATAATCTAATTTGTAAATATTAAAAAAAAATTATATATATATTTAAGTTTTTTTCTTAACTTTTGTGGCTAATAGTCGTGAAAAAAAGATAACATTTTATAATAATAATGTGTAATAAATTAAGATCGTATTGTTACGTTGTATATATTTGTTCTCTCTGTGTGCGTGTGTAGTTATGTCCGTTAAGACAACGTCACAGTTTCGGTTTCGTGTGTTGTGTAATGTTTTGTTAGCGCCAATGCAAACGGAGAGAAGCACCGTCGGTTACGGCGCCGTCATCTTTGTCCACTCACTTATTCCAAAAGCCGCGTTTTGTGGGCTCCACTCAAATTTCGAGTTTTGGGCAATATACAATTTGATTATTTTGTTTATTTGTTTAAAGGTTTAATATCCAAATTTATTATCTAGGTAACACATGTGGAAGTGTCAATATATTCCCTCCGTTTTTAAATATTTGATTTTTTGGATATTTTATTTATTTCAAAAAAATTGATTTCTTATATTTTTTATATATTTTTAATAGTAAATTGTAGATTTCAATAAACATTAATTAACAATATTGACATACTATTAGTTCATAGTTATTGAAATTTGTTTAGTTTGATTAAATTTACATTTATTACTAAGTATTTATTATTTTCTTAATACGTGTGAAAAACTCAAAAAATCAAGTATTTAGGAACAAAAGGAGTATAAGTTATCTAGTATTATAGATTTAGAGCATCTATTATCGAATTGGATATAGTTTTTTTTTTTTTACTATTCGCGCCTCATGAATTACGTAAAATTTGCGGAGTTAGACTGTTTCAAACTTCGAGACTTCATTAACCATATATTAATTACTTTTTAGATAGATTTGTTTTTTTGTTAAACTGATTGAATATATTTGTAGTATTTATTTTATAGATTTATATAGATTTGTTATATCTCCACAAATCTAAGGTATCAATTTTCCGATGCACCGCTCCGTTTGTGCATGAAAAAACAATCAAAGCAATTTTATATTAGTAATGGGAGGGTGTGATTTGCGGTTCGCGTATCGAATGATTCCAAAGATTCATATGTATGATGTTTTTTCAGAAAAAGATGAAAAGCTAGAATTTAAATTTCATAAGCTAATCAATGGTGTGGTGGTCTAGTAGTTCAAGGGAGTTAGTTTCTTTGTGTTTCGGATTCAAATCTTTTTTGGTACGGAGGGTTATTCTTTAAATCGAAATATCTAAAGATTGACTCCGGGTACCGAAAAAATTATGGATCAAAGATTCGAAACTCCCACGGTTATTTAAATAAAAATAAAAATAAAAAAGAAAAATAAAATTTCATAAGCTAAATACTATCGTAGCTTGGGTTAGAGTTAGAATTTGAAACCACAAATAGATGAGTTGAATTAATTGTGATTTAGTTCATTTTCATCCATCCATAATATATTAGTTGGGAACTTGGCTGGTGTGACCTATTTTAACAGTTGTTACTTATAAGTTATACCTCTACCTTTGCTACCAAATTATTAAAAGCTCTGTATATATTATTTTAGTATATGCTAACAAATGCTATTTAACTTAGTAGTTGAAACATATTTAAGACAACTTCTTTTCATCATTAATGCAAAACGATCTCAATATACAGTTAGGTCACCTTTATTGACAAAAAAACATTGTAAATCATATTTTGGTATACGAAATCCAACTTACTAACATTCCCTAGTTGGTATCGAATATCATGACTTTGATCCTAAGTCCTAACAAGTGTCTACATATCAACTGGCAGTAAACTTAAAATATATATGCTTGTTTCGTCATTTAATTCGCGACAAAAAAAAAAAAAAATCAATTTCTATCAGATGTACATACTTTTATGTAGCTGTTTTGTTTGTTTTTTTTTTTTTTTATCAAAACTTTTATGTAGCTGTTCGCTAGCAATTTTTACTGGCATAGCTATTATTGTAAGTTCTAGTATTATTCTAAGTTGTTTTGCTAAAACGTTTTATTCTAAGTTTCGGTTTAGAATCCAAAGTGTACTATATATTGTTGATGCTAATGTAATGTGTGGATAAACCATAAGTTTGACTACTATGTTAGATGAATAGTGGAATAACAAAATAATCAAACTATTGAATAGAGATTTTTTTTAGTTTAAATAAGATTATACAAAATAATCCTTTCATTAATTTTAGTAGATTAACAGTTTTTTTTTGTTTTTTTTGTTATATATTTTCAACACTTCTGTGGTATATATCAGAATCACTTTTCAAAAACATATAAAATTAATGAATGATTTAATTGGTAAAAAATAGAGATTTAAAAAATTTAAAACGTGAAAACGTAAAAAAATGTTTAATATATATAAACCGAATTGATGCAATCCAAACTAAATTAAAAGCCAATTTTAAAACCGACCAATTTTAAATTTGATAAACTAATTATTTTCTATTTTTAATTTTTTTTAAATCCGAAAAATAAAAAGTGCTCCAATTTGAACCGGAAAATGAAAAAATCAAACTATTTTTGAAAATTTAACATATGTTTGAGTTTTTCTGTGTCAACTTTTAATATATGTTTGATTGAAATCCGGATCCAAGCCATTTTCGAGACTGACTAAACCATATTGTGAAACTGAAAAAAAGTGAACAGAAACTCGGATAATAGTGAGTATATCCATATTGAAAAGCCTTTACAATAAATCTTGATAACTCGAGAGAGAGATGCAATTAACAACACGAATTGATTAAGAGAGTTCGACAGAAAACATAAAAATTTAAGGATCGAAACAAGAGGTGATGATAAAGAGTGACCCACGATACTAAAACAATAGCCAAAAGACATATACGTTTTCTTATTTCTTCTTATCTCTTGGAAAAAGACCTTACAAATAATCAAATTAACAGCTAATACCCGCCGCGATTTTATGCAACCTCATCAGTACACCAGACAAAAAAAACACTTTAATTAATCATTAATAAACCTAAATAGCGTAATTAATTAATCCTATTCTATTTAATTAGTCTCGCCTATGCTTTCTTTGTGCATGTAGGCCCTTGTGAATGGTTTGGTTTCCTTTGAGTTGCTTCTCCTCTGTAAGATGACAGCCTAATCAACCAGCCTGGAAAGAGCTACTGAGAGAAGAAATTTGCAGAAAGTAACACTTCAAAAGTCTCTGCCTTTTCCTTTTTTTTTTCTTTCTTTGCTCTCTTGGGTTTGATTGATTCCTGTTCGTCCCAAAACAGACATTCTCTCGAATTTGGGTTTTCTCGCCATGTGAATCCAAACCTCGAAGCTTCAAAATTTGTCTTCTCTCAATCAAAACACCCATTCTTCTCTGTATCTTCTTCAGCTACTTCAAGGGCCAATCTCAAAACAGCTCTTCTTTTCCTTCCAAATTGTGATTCTTTTTTGGCATCGGGGTTTGTAGTTTCTGGTTCTGGGTTTTCTTCGTTTTATCGATTTGGGTTTTAGGGTTCTTACTAAAAAAATCCAAGATTTGAGCTATTGATTTCACGAAATGGTGTTCACAAAATCATTTCTTCTTCTTATTCTTTTGTTCCTCTCTTGTTATACTTCATCTGCCTTGTTCAATCCGCCAGATAATTACTTGATTTCTTGTGGCTCATCACAAAACGTAACCTTCCAAGGCAGAACCTTTGTTCCAGATTCTCTCCACTCATCTCTCGTGCTCAAAATCGGAAACTCCTCTGTAGCAACTAGCTCCAATTCGAGCGATCCCTCTCTCTCGATCTACCAAACCGCTCGTGTCTTCTCCGGTTTAGCTTCATACAGATTCAAAATCACTGCATTGGGTCGACATTGGATCCGTCTCCATTTCTCTCCAGTGAAGAACTCGAGCTGGAACTTAACCTCTGCTTCAATCACAGTCGTGACTGACGATTTCGTGCTCTTGAACGACTTCTCCTTCAAGAGTTTAAACGGCTCTTACATCTTCAAGGAGTACACAGTCAATGTCACTTCAGATTTCTTGACCCTAAGTTTCATCCCTTCAAACAATTCGGTGGTGTTTGTCAACGCGATTGAGGTTGTCTCTGTTCCGGATAACCTTATCCCCGGTCAAGCTTTGGCTCTAAATCCTTCGTCTACATTCAGTGGTCTCTCTCAGCTCGCGTTTGAAACAGTCTACAGATTGAACATGGGAGGACCATTGTTGACTTCTCAAAACGACACACTGGGGAGAAACTGGGAGAACGATGCAGAGTATCTCCATGTGAACAGCTCTGTTCTTGTCGTGACAGCGAATCCTTCTTCGATTAAGTACTCTGCTACTGTGACGCAAGAAACAGCTCCGAACATGGTTTACGCAACTTCTGATACAATGGGTGAAGCAAATGTAGCAAACCCGAATTTTAATGTCACTTGGGTTCTTCCTGTAGATCCAGATTTCAGGTACTTTGTTCGTGTTCATTTCTGCGACATCGTGAGCCAAGCTATGAACACGCTTGTCTTCAATCTTTATGTGAATGATGATCTTGCTCTTGGAAGTCTTGATCTCTCTTCGTTGACTAATGGTCTTAAAGTTCCTTACTATAAGGATTTTATCTCCAATGCTTCCGTTGAATCTTCCGGTGTGTTAACCGTTAGCGTTGGACCCGATTCGCAAGCTGATATCACGAATGCTACTATGAATGGGCTAGAGGTTTTGAAGATTAGCAATGAAGCTAAGAGCTTAAGCGGTGTTTCTTCGGTTAAGTCTCTGGTTCCAGGAGGATCAGATTCTAAGAGCAAGAAGAAAGCAGTTATCATCGGTTCTGCGGTTGGTGCGGTTACTGTGGTTCTGCTGATCGCAGTTTGTTGCTATTGCTGTTTAGCTGCTTCAAGGAAGCAGAGGTCGACGAGTCCTCAAGAAGGTGGTAATGGACATCCTTGGTTGCCATTGCCTCTATATGGACTCTCTCAGACTCTTACCAAATCAACCGCTTCTCACAAGAGCGCAACGGCTAGTTGCATTTCATTAGCTTCTACACATCTTGGCCGTTGCTTTATGTTCCAAGAAATCATGGACGCAACTAATAAGTTCGACGAGAGTTCGTTGCTCGGTGTTGGCGGATTCGGCCGGGTTTATAAAGGGACTTTAGAAGATGGAACTAAAGTCGCGGTTAAAAGAGGAAACCCGAGATCCGAGCAAGGCATGGCTGAGTTCAGAACCGAGATCGAAATGCTGTCCAAACTCAGACATCGTCACCTTGTCTCACTGATCGGTTACTGTGACGAGAGATCCGAAATGATTCTGGTCTACGAGTACATGGCGAATGGACCGTTGAGGAGTCATCTCTACGGAGCTGATCTTCCTCCATTGTCATGGAAACAAAGGCTCGAGATTTGCATCGGCGCAGCGAGAGGATTACATTACCTACACACCGGTGCATCGCAGAGCATTATACACCGCGACGTGAAGACCACGAATATCTTACTCGACGAGAATCTAGTCGCTAAAGTCGCTGACTTTGGTCTATCCAAAACCGGACCTTCGCTAGATCAAACCCATGTGAGCACGGCCGTTAAAGGAAGCTTCGGTTATCTCGACCCGGAATACTTCAGGAGACAGCAGTTAACTGAGAAATCCGATGTCTACTCCTTCGGTGTTGTCCTAATGGAAGTCCTCTGTTGTAGACCGGCTTTAAACCCGGTTTTGCCGAGGGAACAAGTGAACATAGCGGAATGGGCAATGGCGTGGCAGAAGAAGGGTCTGCTCGATCAGATCATGGACAGTAACTTAACCGGGAAAGTGAATCCGGCGTCGCTGAAGAAACTCGGAGAAACCGCAGAGAAATGCTTGGCGGAATACGGCGTGGATCGGCCATCGATGGGAGACGTGTTGTGGAATTTGGAGTACGCGTTGCAGCTCGAGGAAACATCATCGGCTTTAATGGAGCCTGATGATAATAGCACAAACCATATTCCTGGGATTCCAATGGCGCCAATGGAGCCGTTTGATAACAGTATGAGTATAATCGATAGAGGAGGAGGAAACTCGGGGACGGGGACTGATGATGATGCGGAAGATGCGACTACGAGTGCTGTGTTTTCGCAGCTTGTTCATCCTCGTGGAAGGTAGAAGAAGAAGAATAAGAAGAAGAAGATAAAGATTTGGTGGAAATGCAGAGACAGACATTGTTTGTTTTTGAAATTTACAGAAAAGAACAGATATTTAAAGACGTTTTGGGTTGGATCCAAAATTATTCATTCAGATGATTTATTTCGAATTTTTAAACGGGTGTATTTGTTTTGTAATATAGTGAGTACTGATGTTCTTAAAAGCAATCAAGAATCAGAATGTGATTATATTTTAACTTTTTCAAGTTTTTTGAATTCATTTCTCAATTTTTTGTTCTCAATAAAAGTATACCGTATTACTCAATGCCTTTGTTTTTCAGAATTTCGATTCAGTTTATCTATAATATGATTTATGGATTATGAAAATCATTCTCTCAACATTTCTTTACTTGAATTATATAAGTTTAGTGTTGCAAACGATGGCGTTTTAAGTGTTCCGGGTTATACGCGCGGCATTTTAGGGAATAGAATAAAAATTAAAAGCGAACTATTAAATTAACCGACGTCGTTTGGAATCAATTTCTCCCTTGAAACGCTTAAGGCTTTGCCGTTTTGCACGAGAACAAAATAAAAATAAAAAAAAATGCGGTGAGCGTGGATCGAACACGCGACCTTCAGATCTTCAGTCTGACGCTCTCCCAACTGAGCTATCCCCGCTTTTGATGTCTAGATTTATTTAATTATGTAATTATTCAGATAATGGTCACATTTAATTAGGTTAATACAAATACATTGCAAAGTAGTAAATACTAAATAGTAAGTATGAAAATACAACATCTTTTTATCTCCACTTAATTATACTTTTCGAAAATTCTCCAGTAGAAGCTACTGCTCTCTGGCATTATTCTTCTTTTAAAGCCAAGTTTATACCATTTCTTTACTTCCTGCAGACAATTCCGTATCCAGCAGACGCTCCACGGGTACAATCCAAAGTTGCGTATTCAATCTCTGCCTTAACGGAATCAATCTCTGCCTGTGATTCAGAGAAAATGCAAGTTTTACAGTCGTTGGAGAGGAGAGAAGAGGTCTTGAAGCTGTCTTCACCACCAACCACTGGCATTGCGACTCCAGGCTTAGCCGGATTCTGGAAATCCGGTTTGTAGGTTCGTCCCAAGATTCCGTCGACGTTAGGTGAAAGGTTGAAGAATTTGAACTGAACTTCGAGATGTGCGAAACAGTCATCTGATGGTACTTTGTAGCTGTGGATCCTGTCGTCTTCTTTTGTCACTGGAACCACATTGACCATGATCTCTGCTTTGTCTTTGATTGTGACGATCACGCTGTTTCTCGAAGTCACTCTCTCGATCTTGATGTCCTTGTTTGGTGAGTACCTGTTTTTTTAAAGAAAACATATATTGGTTTCAAGAATCTTGAAAAACATATTTTTATAACCGAGTTTTGTATCGAATACTAACCAGGCGGAGAGAGTCTCTTCTGGGACAGATAGATCTTGGCCATCGAAAGTGAATTTGAGATGGTCCATTTCGTTGTCCCACGTGGCGGATTTAGCGGCTTCAAGAGAGAACTTGTGGGAGTTGAAGAGGAATCCGAGAGCTTGGATCCATGTGAAGTCTCTGGCACGACCAGCGGGTCTGTGGCCAATAAACCTACCATTGATCTGAAGGTCAGAGTCAGAGACGAGGCTGAACTCTTGATTGCTCTTTCCATGGAAGTAGAACACAATGCCATCTCCTCCAATGAACCTCGGGTCGTAACAAGCTGATCCAGGTCTGTTGCAATTCGGTTTCCGCACTATACAAAAACACATATGATTCCTAGTTTCCTACCTTGAAAAAATGCAATAGAGAGAGTACGCAAAAACATGTGTGCAAAACTTTATGGTAAAGAATCGAAAAAACTTACTGCGACATTGGGATTTGCAAGTGGGTCTATCGCAATCAGCGTAGCAAACTTTGTTTTTGGAGTTCATAGCGGTTGTGCTTGGACATTCCTCTGGACAGTCAATGTACTTGCGGTAACATCGAGTGTAAGGGTTGCTACAGTAAACTCCAGCTGCCTTGGCTTGCAAGAAGCAAGTTGCAGCCACCAGAGAAATCACTAGTAAAAGGGTTTTTGAGATCTCCATCTTTGTGTCTTTTTGGTTTTTGGTTAGAGAAGGAGAGAGTTGATTGTTTGGTGAAGAGGTGGCGAGGGTTGAATTGTTGATTATGAAATTTATAGGGGTGAAAAGTCAAATGATTGCTTAATAAAGAGGCTATTATGTTAATTGATTTATTGAGGTCCATGTTTTGGATTGTGTTGCCTTTTGGACGAACTTCGCGGTTACACAATCAACAATTGCACTTAACGGTTTTTCACTTCGTTTCAAAGTAAAAGTATGGCTATTTCTCCAATTTAAGCATCGTTTAAGATTAATTTTGTAATGCAATATATCCGAATATTTAATTCTTAATATAACAAAAAAAAGATTTGTCAACAACTTCTTTTGTTTTTTATTGATATAACTGTTAGAAAAGAAAGCAGAGTGATCCACATTTCTCGGTCCTCATAAATATGACTATGGCATTTTGTTAAGCATGTGTTATGTATAATCTGTGATCTGTTAGAATCTTTTGATGTTGATTCACCGTGAATTGTTCTAGGGAATTGATTTTATATGTGAATCAAATACTATTTTCTCAGGAAAATCAAAACTCATGTAATGAATTAAAAAATTCAGTCATTTTTCAACCTTATTTGTTTCTCTATGGAACTATATTTTTGGTTAACCGTGGAATTTGTCTTAAGTAAATATTCTTCCTAAGTTAAGGTAAACAAAACGTGCTTAATTTTTCATAGCATGGAGCTATCAAATTGTGGACTTAATATACTACAAGAAAAATACGGATTTCCAACGGCAATATTGGTCGGAAAATTGTTGGAAATGGCGGTTTCCGATCGTTTTCCAACGATAAAATTTTGGTTGAAAATCGTCCGTTGAAAATCATTTTGGTTGGAAACCGGTTGATAATTTCCAACCGAAAAAACCGTCGGTATATCGGTTGGAAAAATGGTTGGAATTCGGTCAGGAACATACCAACGAATTTCCAACACCATTTGGGGGTCGGAAATATTTTTCGACCAATTTCCAACCAAAAATGTTTCCAACGATTTTCCAACGCAAATATTTCCATCCATTTTTCATCAATTTCCGATAGATTTATTTCCAACCGTTTTCCAACTGCGTTATAAAATAGTAGTCATTTGTTATTTTTATTTAATAATTATTTCGAAAAAAATTAAAATAAAATTCGAAAATTATAATTAAAACAAGAAAAAACATATAGTGAAAT
>OVAY01001784.1:0-24610 GCA_900406395.1 Kernera saxatilis | reverse complement strand
TCTCCATAAGTAAACTCCAATGATCGTAATCTCCGTCAAATTTTGGCACACGGGGCAACAAAATTATTTGATTCAGCGGCCATCTCTCACTCGTCTTTTCTTTGCTCACTCTTGCACACTAACTCTCTCGTGTTTCACTCTGTCAGATCCCTTTTGAGAGGGCTCTGATACCACAATGTTAAGACAATACTTGCAGGTTTCTGAAAAATACTTCACTGATGCATTAGATTGAAATTGGAATGGCTTTAAATAGCCTTACAAAAACTGAAATAGAGAAAATCTAGGACAATTAAACAAACTAATTCAAACGTGGCTCAGTTCCTAAAACTTCGTCTTATTGACCGAATCAACAACAAGCCTAACAACGACTTGACTTAGTCTCAGGACTTGTTATTCTTCATATGACTCCAACATTTTCTACATGTACTGGGTCGCTTACTTTTTCTTATCTGATGCGATAAAGGGACATCAAATGTGCAAATATATTGGTGGACGCTAGTGGAGCTGTTAAACTTGCTGATTTTGGATTGGCAAAGGTTCTTTTCCATTACTAGATGTTCATAGTTTGTGCTCCAAAGTAATAACTTGGTACATCGCTTACCGTCTTTCTTGATACTTATGTCATTTTGTTATTTAGGTGTCAAAGTTGAATGACATTAAGTCTTGCAAGGGAACTCCATTCTGGATGGCTCCACAGGTATTGTTTTGTGAGGTTATCAAGTCCCTTATACTCTTTTGATTCGGCATGCGATAATTATCCGAACCAAAAATTACGAACCGAACTGGTTTTCGGTGGTTTTGGTTCGGATTCGGTTATTGGAGGTGAAGCAATCGGCAACTTTGGTAATTAGGTTTGGTTCGGTTCGATATTACCTGATTTTTTTCCCAAACATAAGTTAACCGGATTTCACAAAATTAAACCAAAATCCATGCAAAAATTGATATCCAAACCGATAACCGAATTGAGCAGAACCAAAATCTCGTAAGGATTTTTGCAATATAACCGAACCGAATAACCGAAAACCGAACCGATGCGAACATAATAAAAATTTGGTTATTTTCGATAAGCTTTGCCACTAACCGAATTACCCGAAAAACCGAGTACCCGACCCGTTTGAACTGAATTCGCAAGCCTACTTTTGATTTATGTGAATACAATGTTAGAATAAAACCTATCACACTTCACATAATTTTTGGTTCTTGAACTTTTTACTTATTTTGCCACATATGTTGTGATTTGGGATTTCGAGATTTCATACATAAGTGTCTCAAAGTGAACCCGAAACAACGGCCAACTGCAGCTGAGCTGCTGAACCATCCATTTTTGAAAAGGCCCTTATCAACCTCGGGCTCGGGTTCGGGCTCGGGCTCAAGCTCAGGCTTAAACTCGGGATCTGGATCAGGATCTTTGTTTCTCAACACATGATGAACTCGGAAACTGATCAAGTCAAGGAGAAGGAAGGTCTAAGCGTGCGAAGAAACTCAAGATACATTGACTAAGTCTTGAGACTAAGTAATTGTCACGATTTCAATTTGCTTGTTTTATTTTCACTACTTTTTTAATAATAGGAGAACAACTTCTATACATCAAATTATATATCTTGATACCAATTTGGTTAGTTTAAAAAAAAAAAAATTTCTAGAATACCGATTTTTTTAATTTGAATTTTTGAGGTTAAAACTATGGTTTGATGTATGTTGAATAAAGGTAAATAATTTTGAATAAAATATTGGAATGATATACATGTTTTCTTTTGTTAACAACTTATATTTAAAACAGTTTATAAATCTAATCCGGAGGTGAAAAGTCTACAAAAACAACATCAAACGGATAAGTTTTATCACATTTTGCTAAAATGATTTTTAATTTAGAGAGCATGAAAAAAAACAACATCAAACGATGTAGATTTCCTCCAAGTGGATCGTGAAAATTAGCCACTTCTTCGGTGTAAAAACTATTTTCACCAACTCGAAACAGTTTATGGCAAACGCAACATATCCTTCACTAAACAAGCATATAAATCATCACCATATAAGTGCATCTTCATTGGCCGCCGTCGCCAAATCTTCACCAGCCTTATCGTCGAGATCTACATCGTTAGGCTGCTGCCGTCGTCCATCATTTTAACCTAATGTCACTGTCTCGAGTTTGAGATAAATGCATAAACTTGTATGTATATGACAGCAAAAAATTAAAAAAGCCCGCAAAATGGCCCATCTATTTCAATAGCGGTTTTCGAGTTTGGACTTTATTAAACAGTGGCACAATTTCTGTTTTTTTATGCGATTAATTGAACTAAAAAACGAACTGAACCAAATTAATCGAATTTAGCTGAATTTTAACCCAAACCCAAAATTTCGGTTGATATCGGTAATAAACCAAGTAACCGAACTAACCGAGAATCGAACCGAATATTGTGTCGGTTAAATTCGGTAAGAATTTTCCAAAACCGATTAACCAAAAAGCCCCGAACCATTGAACTCGAATAAACTGAACTCGCAGGGCTAAAACTGGGCCATCTCGGGCCCATTCATTAGTGGGAACATCTT
This sequence comes from Kernera saxatilis, assembly GCA_900406395.1. Lineage (NCBI taxonomy): Eukaryota > Viridiplantae > Streptophyta > Magnoliopsida > Brassicales > Brassicaceae > Kernera > Kernera saxatilis. The sequence goes on along the minus strand of OVAY01001784.1, from coordinate 22,060 downwards.
TGTTACAGTGCTCTATTCCGCACCATAACACTTTCTAGTGATTCTACAGACTCCGTCGTCTCCGTCTCGTCTCGCCGGTTAATAAACATCACAGCTTTGTTGGTGACTCAGCAAAGCACGTCGGAGCTTAACGTGGAGCCACGTGTGGATGACACTCTTCGCTTTCTCTCTCATTACTCATCTTTCTGCTACTTCTCGTGGAACCTCCTCTCTTCTCCGATCATCTTCTACCTTTCCTCGCTCTCTTCGTTTTCACTCCTCATTCACATTCTCTCCCTCCGATATGCCTAAGAAGCAGGTGCGCGACGATGTTTTTCTGAATTTGCCCTTATACAAATTTATCAATCTGTTACTAATCTCTCTTATCGTCTCTCGAAAAATCTGCACTCTCTAGGTTTTGATTGCGACTATGGGGTTTTGATTATCTTGTTACGAGTTTTGACTTTTGGAAAATTTCTGTCCAATCTTGCTTTCGAGACTTCTTTATTGCTTTTTTGTTTGGTGTTGGCAGAAAAAGAGAACTCACGGTGAGCAGAAGTGGCAAGTAAAGCTGAAGATGGATGATGCTCCATCTGAATCCAGTGATTGTTCAACATCCATTGTTGCAGAAGCAGTGAACGGCCGATTTGGTGGGTTGAGTCTTGAGGATAGCAACACTAATGTTACAGTCCTACCAAATCAATCTACAAGCAACCACACTGCCCAAAATCTAGTGTGGAAGCCTAAGTCATATGGAGATGCAACACCTCAAAAAGTTGGTCTCAATCTCAGCGATTTATTGGAAAATTTTACGGTGGACAATTCTAGTTATTGTCATGCCCAGATCAGAGCCACATTCTATCCAAAATTTGAGAACGAAAAGACTGACCAAGAGGTAAACTTTATAGTGCCCTTTTCTATGTGACTGCTTGTCGTTTGAAGCATTATTTTGTTAGTTTGCTTTATTTCATGTTGCATTTTTCTTGCTTTTGGCAGATAAGAACAAGAATGATTGAGATGGTATCTAATGGATTGGCAACGTTGGAGGTATCAACAGCATATATATATACACTTTCTACGTGAATGCCTTTATTGACACTCTTGAAGTTCTAACTGTCTACGGACCTTTTGTAATGCATCTTTTACAGGTATCTCTTAAGCATTCAGGCTCTCTCTTTATGTACGCCGGTCACACGGGGGGAGCATATGCAAAGAACAGTTTTGGTAATATGTAAGCTCATTTATTCCTAGCTTCAGTTTTTTCCTTAACTATGTATATTCCTTTCCATGATTCCTGATGAGCTTTTCACAAATAATCTTAGACAAAAGGCAAAACTCTAATGAAAACACCCTTACTCAAGCTTTCTTTTCATTCATTTCACTTGGAGCAAGGATTACTTTCTCCATCTAAGTTTTATGAATTAGTCATCTCCAACGATATTTTTCTTGTGTTTTTCTTCTGGATATTTATTGCTTGCTGATGGTATTGGTTTCGTTTCTATGGATAAAGATTCCACACCATATAGAAACTGTAGTAGAGACAGATTTTGAAAACATTTTGATAAAGCAAATGCATTTTAGTACTCTTTTCTTTTTCTTTTTTTCATTTCTGATGCTATTATGTGGATCTTTCTCGTGCTTGACAATTGAGATGCCAAATAATTTTTTTTCATTTGCAGTTATACTGCAGTTGGTGTTTTTGTTCTTTCACGGATGTTCAGAGAGGCTTGGGGAACAAATGCTTTAAAAAAGGAGGCAGAATTTAATGATTTTCTTGAGGTATTTCCATGGAAAGAACTTAAAACAATCAAAATTTTCAAATGCTCGAGGCTTAATCAATTGCTAGAAAAGGAGAGCTCATAATATGTAATTTTCTCCCAGAAAAATCGCATGTGCATATCTATGGAACTGGTAACAGCTGTTCTTGGGGATCATGGTCAACGCCCACTGGATGATTATGGTGAAGTATTTTCTTTCTTAGATGTTCTAGAGTCAATGCCTTTCAAAGTATATAATGCAAGTCACAGAAGTCTGCTAAAGCTGTTTAGTTAAAAAGAAATGTTGATTTGCATCTTGCAGTGGTAGTGACGGCTGTTACCGAGTTAGGTAATGGTAAGCCCAAGTTCTATTCAACTTCCGAAATAATTGCATTTTGCCGGAAATGGCGTCTATCGACAAATCACGTTTGGCTTTTTTCCACAAGGTATCTTAACGTCTTTCTAGTCGTTGTTGCTATCTTCCTTGTGCTGTTGCCTTTTACTGTCATTTTACCTAGGGCCCTTGTTGTTTTAAGTAGAATTTTAGTGAAGAAAGAGATTGAAATACATTTAGCTAATCTTTTGTTCCAAAGATTTAGTGTTCCTCTAGTTGGCTCTTTGATATATCTGAACTATCTTGGCTGGACAGCTTGAAATACACATGTTCCTGTTAGCATACTCTTACCTAACTATAGTAAGAACTAAGAATGTGCTGATAGAATCTGGTTGATGCATTTACTGGTCTGACTCCATGAATCTCAAACACTAGAGATTTTGTGGTCGTACTAGGAGCAGACGTATGCTGATATGTTTGGATGCACACATTTGTCCAAAGAATTTTTATTAGACAGCTTGACGTGAAGAATTTTGTTAAAATTTGATGAAGGAAATCAGTGACCTCTTTTTTCGCCGCTTTTGATGCATTCTGTGAAGAAGGGATAGCAACCTCAGTATGTAGGGCTCTTGATGAAGTAGCTGATATATCGGTCCCAGGTAATTTTTTTCCTTTTAGTTGTCATCTTTGGGTTTTTTTTTCGAATTCATACTATTTAAGGAATTCAACTTGATGCAATCCATTGAACGAACAAATTTTTGGATGAAAATAAGCAGCCTCGAAGGACCATGTGAAGGTGCAGGGTGAGATATTAGAGGGTCTTGTGGCGCGTATCGTGAGCAGTGGGAGCGTCAGAGATATGGAAAATACCTTGAGAGATCATCCTCCACCACCCTGTGATGGAGGTGCATTATCTTACCATTGTTTAGTTTCTATGTTAGTTTTATAACATCCACTCTTTCTAGTCCGTGTAGATTTTTAAAAATTTCCTTTTCCTTGTTTTTTTTTTCAATATTTCAGCTAATCTTGATTTGGGACTCAGCCTAAGAGAGATATGTGCTGCCCATAGATCTAACGAGAAACAGGTTCGAAAAAGTTTAAATATCGACAGCTTCATCATGTGGAATTTTATGCTGTCATCTCTTAGTAGGGTCCTTTTTCATTTTTTCTTTGTGGTTGCTGTAGCAAATTAGAGCACTTTTAACGAGTGTTGGCCCAAGCTTCTGCCCCAGTGACTTGGATTGGTTTGGAGATGAATCTGTAGATTCTCATTCGAAAAATGCTGACAAATCTGTTATAACAAAATTCCTGCAAGCTCAGCCTGCAGATTATTCTAGTAGTAAATTACAGGTAACTTGAGCTCTGCGAAATTACTGGTTATATATATATATATCTTTCACTTGCAATGCTCTGCGTTCCTTCATATAAGTAACCAGTTTCCATTCTTTATGTGCTTTTGATGAGCAACTGTATATTTCCATTCAATAGGAAATGTTACGCTTGATGAAGGAAAAACGTCTTCCAGCCGCATTCAAGTGTTACCATAATTTTCATAGAGCTAATGACGTATCACCTGACAACCTATTTTATAAATTGGTTGTCCATGTGCACAGTGATTCAGGATTTAGGCGTTACCAGAAAGAGATGAGGTTATCTTTAAAGACTTCTCTAGTTACTTAGTTTGATCAAACTAAGAAAATATTGATTTCTGTTTACTCAACCATACAATTACCGTATTTCAGGCACATGCCTAGTTTGTGGCCTTTATATCGAGGTATATATTTTTTTTGTTGCTTATTCTTTAGCTTTGTTCTTAAAGACAATAACTGGGCACAATTTTCTGATTCATTTGCTAGACTTAATAATTTTGTCTCTTCTAATCTTTGTGAAAAATAACTTTGTTAGTAAATCAAATTTTCCTGGACGTGTCAGATTTGGTTGTTGTGGTAGCACACATTGGTCTCGTTAAACTATATTAGTTAGTGTTTTTCTTTTTCAGGTTTCTTTGTTGATATTAATTTGTTCAAGACAAACAAAGGGAGGGATCCAATGGCTCTGAAAAGCATTGATAATGCGGTCAATGATGCCAGTGAAAACTGTGGTCAACAAGGAAAGGATGGTTTGGCTGATGATGATGCTAACTTAATGATCAAACTGAAGTTTCTCACATACAAGGTATTTTTTTTTTCTCAAGAAGGTCTTCTGGCTAGAGGGATTTTTGATTTGTTGCACTTTGCTACCTCTTTTGCTGCATTGTTATCATGATGCTGGATATGTCTTCAATTCTTTGACAGTTGAGAACCTTTCTGATCCGCAATGGCCTATCAATTCTGTTTAAAGAGGGGCCAGCAGCTTATAGAGCCTTCTACCTTAGGTGAGCTGTTTTCTCCCTATGAAAAAAAAATATATATATAGAGGGAGAGGGAGAGGGAGAGAGAGAGAGTGACATGTCAACTGTAATAGTGATGGTTTTGGCAATCTCAGATTTTGATTAACATGCATTGAATTCAAAATGGGGAGAGTAGTTGTAGCATGTTTATTATCTTGTTGATTGTGTATCAAAAAGGAGTAGCGTGGTGGAATTATCAAGCTGTAATTTGAGTTTTTTTTTTACTAAATATTATTGTTGTTTCTGTATCCAGGCAAATGAAAGTATGGAGTATTTCAGAAGGAAAGCAGAAAGAACTTTGCAAGATGCTTGATGAATGGTACCACAATCACTTTACTGTACACATCTAGACTAAGCTTATATATTTTTGTTGAAACTTATTTCCTGAGCAAACGTATAACGGACTGCCTAGATACTGCCTTTTGTTCAATAAATTTTCTGTTTTTTGAATGTGGATCTAAATCCTCAGCAACAAGGTTTAGCATCTCTTCGTCTCTTTTCAATGTTCAGGGCTGCTTACATAAGAAGAAAGTGTGGGAACAGGCAGCTATCTTCATCAATATATCTAAGTGAAGCTGAGCCATTCCTGGAGCAGTACGCAAAACGGAGCCCAAAGAATCAGGTTTTGATAGGGTCTGCTGGGAGTCTAGTAAGAGCTGAGGACTTCTTGGCCATTGTTGACGGTGATCTAGATGAAGAAGGCGATCTTGTGAAGAAAGAGGGAGTGACACCAGCTAGTCCTGAGCCAGCTGTGAAGGAAGCTGTCCAAAAGGATGAGGGGTTAATTGTATTCTTTCCAGGTATTCCTTAGTTGATTGTTTTAGTAATTCAGATATTTTTTTATATCTGACCAGAAGTGAGAGCAGTATGTTATTAGATTTAGTTTGCTTTATGTTTTCCTTTTTAATCTCTTTCCCTCTGATTTCAGCAGTTTTAATATGTTCTCAGGAATTCCTGGATGTGCTAAATCTGCACTTTGTAAGGAGTTATTGAATTCCCCAGGAGGCTTTGGAGATGATCGGCCAGTGCATACTCTGATGGGTGATGTTGTCAAAGGTATTTTAAAATGTAGCAATTTTGTCAAAATTGTTCTGGTCTCTCAATTTTGCTTGTGCCACCTCATGAAATATTCTACATACTGGACAGGAAAATATTGGCCTAAGGTTGCTGATGAACGTCGTAAAAAGCCACAATCAATTATGTTGGCTGACAAAAATGCCCCAAATGAAGACGTCTGGAGACAGGTAATACATCATACGCTGAGAATCTGTTACAAGGAATGAGTATCAGGCTTATAATAAGAGTCTCTGCACGCTCTTCTTATAAGCTAGCATTTCCGGGTTAGCTCTACCCATGGGTTCTTTTAGAGTGGCTTTGGCTTATTATCGAGTAGATTCTAATCAGAATCATTGCAAATATTGTTGCAATCGTATTCAGTTGCGTTGTTGCCTAATGGCTATCAAGATTAATAGTTTATTCCATGACACTGTTACTTGGTTTACTGAAGAAAATCTTTTGCATTAACCTGCCTTTAATATATATATGCATGCATAGTTTGTATTGTGGAAGCCGAGTTATCTTTCCCCTTTTTTTTGTCTTAACAAGTCTCATTTCAATATAATTTTTTTTTTTGTTTGTTATCAATTTCAATATAATTATTGTGTTTCCTATTAGATTGAAGACATGTGTCGGAGAACTAGGGCTTGTGCAGTTCCAGTCGTTGCTGATTCTGAAGGTATGTAATTATGTATCCATTCTTTGATGATTTTCTATTAACAATCTTCTCGTGTGCTTTGGTAATATGGTCATATTCAGTTTATACTTGGCTTAAAAATCAATACCAATAAGTATTGTTCTGTTTACTGCCTTGGCTCATCTTCTGTACTCTCTGCAATTGTTGTTTTACGTTAAACTTTGTGGCCCCTTGTGAATGCACAGGAACCGAGTCAAACCCATATTCACCTGATGCCTTAGCTGTTTTCATGTTCCGTGTACTTCAACGAGTTAACCATCCGGTATGCAGTTGCATCTTGTCCACAACTTTCATGATAACCCACCCTGTATCTCTTAACAAGCTTTTGTTTCTTTCATATGCAATGAATATTGTTCAGGGGAATCTCGACAAGGCATCTCCAAATGCAGGCTATGTACTACTGATGTTTTATCACCTTTATGAGGGAAAGGTATTATCATCACATACGCCTCACTGTTCTTTAAGTATAATATTGTATTGGATCTAAAACTGTCTTCAAACTTTCAGAACCGCAAAGAATTTGAGAGTGAATTGATTGAGCGCTTTGGCTCCCTCGTCAAGATGCCACTGTTGAGATCAGACAGGTATGTTATTGTTTTAACAATACATGTGAGCTAACAAACTGGCAATGTGCAGTTACAAATTGCTACTTTATATTCATTTGGTTGCTAAACCACTTACTTGACTTCTCTTTCTGCATATATACAGGAATCCTCTACCTTATCCTGTTAAATCAATTCTTGAGGAGGGCATAGACTTATTCCAGCTCCACAGTAGAAGACATGGGAGGTGGGTAACCAACACTACCATTTACATGACTTGATAAGTCAAAATTATGTCAAACCGAAGTACTGACAGTAACAAATGCAATGCAATAGTAGTAGTAATAATTTAGCAAAATCTAACGAGGAATACATCAAAAGCACTCATGTTTGTTTACCCTGTTATTAGATGAACTTGAATCATGTTCTCACAGACGTTTTTTTTTCTTGTTGTGACAGTTCTTTTTTTACTTCCTCTCTTCAGCTCTAGCTTTGGTTTGGTTCTTTCTGACCTTTTGTTTTCCTTCTAGACTTGAGTCGACAAAAGGAACATATGCAGCGGAATGGACCAAATGGGAGAAACAACTGCGAGATACTTTAGTTGCAAATTCTGAGTATCTCAATTCTATTCAGGTAAAAAAAAAATTTCTGTCATTAATGGCTCAAGAGAAAGCTAGAATCCCATGCTTGGTATTGTAATGGGATGCGCTTATGATGTCTATATTGCAACTTTCAGGTTCCGTTTGAGTCAGCAGTTCAGCAAGTGCGAGAAGAGCTAAAAAGAATCGCCAAGGGTGAATACAAACCACCAAGTTCAGAGAAAACAAAGCATGGGTCTATTGTTTTCGCTGCCATCAACTTGCCTGTTACTCAAGTCCACAGTCTTCTTGAAAAGGTAACCAACAAAACTCTTAATCTACCCTAAAGAATGAAAGCCTTCAGGTTCTTTCATATTGGTGATGATCATTTAAAAACTAAAAGCTGAAAGTTGATAAACTCAAACATGAGCCCACATCAAGGGTTATGCATGTGCTTTGTTCTTAATAGATGTTTTTCTTTATCAGTTGGCCGCAGCAAACCCAACGGTGAGATATTTTCTAGAGGGAAAGAAGAAGAGCATAGAGGAAAAACTTGAACGGGCTCACGTGACGCTTGCCCACAAGAGAAGCCACGGCGTAGCAGCTGTAGCCAGATATGGTCAGCACTTGAACAGAGAGGTACCCGTAGAGCTCACAGAGCTCATCTTCAACGACAAGATGGCTGCCTTAACAGCCCATGTCGGATCTGTGGATGCAGAGACCATAGTCTCCAAGAACGAATGGCCACATGTTACGTTGTGGACTGCAGAAGGCGTTACAGCCAAAGAGGCCAACATGTTACCACAGCTTTACTCAGACGGAAAGGCGAGCCGCATGGTGATAGATCCTCCTGTCTCAATCTCAGGTCCTCTGGAGTTTTTCTGATTACTTGATATGAAATTGCTCTCTCTCTCTCTCTCTCTTGGGGTTGCTCGTGGAATGGGACAGTTATGGTATTTCAATAAATTGTTTCCATTGTCATGAGATTTTGATGTTAGTGTATGTTGTTTGTTTATTCTTTATTTGGTGTGGAATAAATGGCGCAAGTGCCTCTTCGCAGTTTCGAGTTTAGCTTACAATCAATGAAGTTTTTGTGATAAAAAAAAAAACAACAAACAAGCTTTTATTAATTTATGCATTTGAATTGATTTATAAATCTATATAGAATTTAGAAATTTCATTGATTTTAAAATCAATATATATGGATTTAGAAATAACTAACATTTTTTCACGGATTTGAATTGTTGTATTTTTTACTTTCAAATCCATATAAAATTCAATATGAATTTTAAAATCCAATAATAAATCATTAAAAAACACTAAACGGAGAGTTGAATCTAGTAAAAAATATCATATATGGTTTAAAAACGCAAGTTTATAGCCTAAAAGATGTCTTACATGGTTTGGTTGAACCCTTCTCTGAGTCTCCTGGCCCTTGAACGTGTCATGGGAGCTTCCTTAACCTCGGGCAAGTTGAATATCACCAGATTTCAATTAGTATTTATAAATGATTGAACCAGCTATGGATCTTATCTTTCTGTGGAGATCCAATTAACATGAGTTGATAAGTGAGTATTATATCGCGGCCACAAAATTATTGGGGCGATCTCCGGAAGCAAAGGAAACTCGAGTTTAGGAACAAAAATTAATTTAGAGAAAGTTAAATATTCGGAGCTTAATTTAGAGGTATAAATGTTATTTGATTCAATTTTTAGGATTAGCTTTCACTTTTTGATTTTTGTAAGGATGTGATACTGTTTGTGTTAAAGGACAGTTTCTAGCTTCCTCGCAAGCGATTTCCGTGTCAATAAAATCTTGATTTTACACGTGCAAAAAAGATTACAAGTAGAAAGAAATTATGTAGAAGAAGATAGCTAGGAGAGTTTGGTTGAGTGTTCAGCAAGTTACCAAGCGAAAGTAGAAGAAAATGAAACAAAGATAGATCTTGAAAACTGTAAGCAATAATCAGCCAAAAGTAACATGATCCGAAAGGTGGTTTATGCAACGAAATACAGCTTTTTATTATTTAAATGGTTAATCATGTAATTGAGGCTAGTTATAAATGGTGATAATGTTGGTCTAAAGTTCTTAATCCCTCGAATGTTTGCCAGAGGCAAATTTCCTTCAGGATGAGATATAAATAGTTTTCAGTTTTCGTTGCTTTAGCTCTAGCTCTGACCACAAATACGAACCAAAGACAGACATTACAAAAAGTAGATTTATTCTTGCCAAGATGATCCTTACTCATAAATAGTTTTATGTTGCAATTTGAAAGATAACATCCATAGTTGGTTTGAAGATTTTAATCACTGACAAAGATAGCAAGCGACAGAGGAAAACCATAATGAAGCGGTAAGCGGTTATGAAATAGTGCAAATATGTAAGCAAGAGCGGTAAGCAAAACTATACAAACAAATTATACAAAATATGTATAGTTTAAATTTTGATTTATATAGTTTTTTTTTTTTTTTTTTAATATCATTTTGACTATTATATCATTTTTGTGAACCGTTTTGATTATTGGTATACATTAAAACGGTACACCCCTACGGTAACGGTTACCATTACCAATCACACCTTTAAATAATTAAAAAAAATTAAAAAGCTAATGTTTTTTTTTTCTTGAGAAAATATACGAAACCCAAGTTTCAGGCCCTTTGGGCCCAGAAGAATAAGAAATGGGCCTATGGACATTTCCAAACAACACCGAAAAGTCAGGCCTTATAAACACTGCAAACTCTCGGCGTCAGATTCAACAACTTATCGCCACCGTTCAGACCGCCGCTTAGGGCGTCTCCTCCGCTTATCTCTGTAACCCCTCATCCGCCGTGTTTTCTCGCTTCCGATTCTCCGGGTACCCTTTTCGATCTCGCATGTCATCGATCTGTTTCTATCGAGTTCTTCGGAGATTTCGTATCGTCCTTTGCCTTGTCTCGATCTTTTGTTCTGAGATTCTGTATTAGGGTTATACGATTTGGGTTCTAGTGTTATAATTCCTTGATCGCTTTTGCTTTCGGTTATACATTCACACGATCTCGACTTTTTTTAACCTTTATTCTTCTCTGGTTCATCATTTCGATGATGTTTTGCACCACGTTGGATTAAGAGTATACATACTGTTGGAATTGAGAGTAGTAATGGATCCTGAAGATGAAAATTATTGTCAAAGGAGAGAACTTTGGATTAGCTAAAGAGTTTAAGCAATGATAACCCCAATCACTTTGGATTAGCTACTACCATCTTTGCTTAGGGATCTTGTTTGTTAGTGGATATCTTTGGATTTATTGTCAAAGGAGAGAACTTTGGATTAACTGAAGAGTTAAAGCAATAAAAACCACAATCACGTTGGATTAGCTAGTAGCCATCTTGCTTGTTAGTGGATATCTTTTCTTCACACTAGTTTTGTTATGTCTTTGTTATCCAAATCTTATTCTGTTTGAAGTTCCTGGGCAGGAGAATTACTGTAGAGTTTGAGCCAATGCTGTCGGTGAGAGCCTCGAAAGTTGTGGTTTTTATTCCCGCCGATAAAGCTCTCCTGGCATATCATCGCGTTAAGATGGGTTGGGTTTGGGTAGGATGGTGTGTAGGGAAAGGTAAGGATGCTTCACTTACAAAAGAATCATTTAGAATCCAAATGTGGTTTCTTGGGCTTATCCAAGGTCTCTGTTTTGATTTTTGGAGTAGGAGCATTCTTGCCCTCTCTTTAAACATGGTACACTTACGTTATTATCTTGGATTAGTTTCTGCTTGTTGTGCTATTATCATTACAGTCTTGAGGTTTTAAACCTCCAAAAAGGTTGTTTCTTGGATCATGATCAAAGATGTGAAACTCTTAGGTTGTGTTCTTCCCTGTTAATACTGTCTTTGTAGGGCAGGATTTGAGATATATGCTGTTTCTACACGATGCATAAACTCTGTAGTTTATGCGTGTTCTATGTTTGTCAGTTGTAAATTTGTATAGATTGCTCGGGAAGATTCTTGTGAAGTCTATTCTCAATTCTATTTCTTGATATATCTGATCTTTATGTTGTAGCAGATGGGGAGAGTTAACGCAGATGGAGTCCATTATCGGTCTAAAGACAAACCGGTGGCTCTTAACAAAATTAAAAAGGCTATTAACAAAAGAAAGCAGGACAAGGGACATGGCAAGTCTCTGAAAGGAAAAGCTTGGAAGGGCGTGACTTGTCCTGTCTGTCTTGAGATCCCTCACAACTCGGTCGTCCTCCTTTGCTCATCTTACCACAAAGGATGCAGACCTTACATGTGTGCCACGGGCAACCGTTTCTCGAATTGTCTAGAGCAGTACAAAAAGGCCTACGCAAAGGATGAGAAGAGTGGCAAACCGCCAGAGCTACTGTGCCCGCTCTGTAGGGGTCAGGTTAAAGGTTGGACTGTTGTGGAAGATGCGCGGAAGTATCTGAATTCTAAGAAAAGGGCATGCATGAAAGATAAATGTTTGTTTTCCGGAAGCTATAGACAGCTCAAGAAGCACGTTAAAGCGGTTCACCCGAGAGCTAAACCGAGAGCCATAGACCCTGTGCTTGAGGAGAAATGGAAGAAGCTCGAGGTTGAGAGGGAGAGGAGTGATGTTATTAGCACAGTGATGTCGTCAACGCCTGGAGCTATGGTTTTTGGAGACTATGTGATCGAGCCGTACAACGGTGCTTATGACGACGATGACGACCTTGACTCGGATGATTCTTTGGAAGGTGGGTTCTTTGATCTGGGACAGCTTGCAGGATTTGACATGAGCCGTCTTCAACCACGTTCGGCTGCAGCCATCTCGGGCCGGGGACTTCATGGTTACCTCATGAGGAGCCAACGATACCGAAGCAGAGGTGCGAGCAGAAGGCGGTTTACGCTAGATTGATGATTGGATGTTTGAAAACCGGATGATAGGCCTTATGACCAAGATTAAAAAGCTTTGAGCTTTATGAAAGCCTTGAAGGAAAGGGCATGTGGGAACAAAAGAAAGAGTTGACTTTTTTGAGTTAGCTGTTTAGGGTTTAGGGTTTCATGTTTGGAAGATTTGAGTAAAGATTGTTGTTGTTCCCTCGACGTTTGATTTGAAGAAAAGAGTTCAAAACGTTTCATTTGAAAGTTTATTATCTTTAGCTCTTTCAATTTTTCTATATTGGTAAAAAAAAAAAAGTATTTACAAGGTGTAGACTGTATTTTTTTTTTAATTATCTGTTTATGATTTCTATTTTTTTTGTTTTTAAATTGAATGGTTAAAAGAATGTTTTAGTTTAGTTTCTGTTTATTTTAGTTTTTTCATAAACATCTTAAAATGACAATCAACATATATTCATGAATCAATACCACATTCTTCACATCAGCATATTTTAACTTAAGCAAGATTGAGAAAGGAAATAAGCGAAGGAACATGATGGACATCCGACCAAACATAATGATAAAATCAACAGAAAATGTCAAAAAAAATATCCAACTTCTATATTTGGGCTAAAATAATTTCCAATTTTTTATTGGTCAAACAAATTTTCAAATTACTCGTGTTGGCTATATAAATTTTTAACTTTGCATTGACTTAGCCGAAATAGTCCTAAACCAAAATAACTTTTAAAATAAAAAAATTAGGCTTAAATTTTAGTAGGTCGTGTGGCATGTCCCATGTTATTCAAAAAGAGGGCCATTACCTAAAACTCTTGGGAAGGCATTGGTTGTTTTAGCATGTAAAGGAGTTCTAGAATTTATAATAATGTTTCTTCTTGTAGTCTCAAACGATATAACTAATAAGATAATTATAACAATGTTAAACCTATATCGGCTAGAATTAGAAGGTATTTATAATATTATGTACATATCTGTAATATTTATCCCTAATAGGACTCTCTCTAATATTTCCCTCAAGTTGGAGTGTAGAGATCTAGAACACCCAACTTGGACAACATGTCAAAAACTATCTTCAACCACATCTCGATTACTATGACATTCTAATTCAATATGCTTTGTTCTTTCATGACAAATTGGATTGGCAGCGATATGTATGCCAATCTTACTATCAAAGAAGAATGGAACTGGTTTCGTAGGACGTCGAGCTCAGTCATCAATCGAATGACACACTTGATCTCATGTGTTGCCGATGACAAGAGTAATAATCAGAATAGGATTGAACAAACAAAAACTTTAGATAGGCGTTGGTTTAGCAAACTAATAACGTGGTGCTTTCTAGAGCCCACGTTCAATGGATGAATACTGATAGCCAAAATTAACTCGAGAATTAGATCACTTGCAAGCAAATTTGATAATATTGTTCCATCAATAAACTTTATTTTCCGTTTAGCACGAAGAGCTTTAGTCATCTCTGTGAACCATTCATTATAGTTTTTACATAATCATGACTCCTAAATTATCCGAGGCTTACATGAGTATAGTGTAGCAGCATCAGTACTTGTTTCACTAGTAGCTACACTTTTGGTGGTTGAAGACTCATCACCATCACCCATGTATGTTGTGACTCATATGGAGAACAGAATAAAAATGCAAACAGAGCGGTTAATTAGCGATTTCGAACTTCGAAACCCTAAAATACAAACAGAGTAACCAAACTATTTCGAACTACAAAATCAAAGAGATTAAAAAAAAAAAAATTTAGGTCTCAGAAAATTTATGCTATGATACTATATATAGAAGATTCAGAATTGAGAATTCTTCTTCTTGTTTTCACAAACGGTATAGCTTACAAGATATTTATATATAAACAAACAAACGTTAATATATAGTATTATGTACATATCTATAATTTTTTGATAAAAGGCTTGCTAGGATATTTCATTTTACTTGCACATGAGTGGCATTGTGCGACAACAATAAGTAATGGGACTCGTAAACAAATTTTGATGTTTGTGACAAAACAAAAAATAGAAAAACAAATTTTGATGTTTCGACTAGACTTTAAAAAATTTCAGGACCAAAAAAACAAAAACAAAAACAAATCGGTTTAACATTTTAAAAACTTGAGCTCTTGTTGTCAAGTTACTTAACATGGTGGAAAACGAGTAACCCTAAGGGCCCTTGATCAATTAGTTACTGATTAGGATTTTAAGTTTTCATATTTTAGTTTTTATTTACAAAATCCGGTGAACGGTATTTTTCTAATATTACCGCATTTTTGTTATTATCAAATTAGACTTTGCATTTAGTTATCCAATCCTGGTCGTGAGTATAACCATCATCTTTCCATTTAAACCAAAAGTCAAAGATAAAAAACTTCTCCAATAACATCAAAGAGAAGTAATAATGAAGTAAAATATACTTCCTCAAATTTCTATTAATTGTTTGACAAAATTGTAGCCCTTTTTTAGACGAAAAATAGAGACTTCTTCAAGTAGTTTTGCTCGTGCTAGCTCCTCCTGGTGCTGTGTTAAACTGTTTCGCAAGATACGCTTCATATATTACAACGATAAGACGAGGATCCGTTTTTACCAGCTCCATATACTCTTCTCCTTTAGTAACTTCTTCCATATTTCCTATAATTTGCGACAATGCAGCGTCAAGCAAATTTTTTGCATTGTACTGGTGGCAAAGGCATAGCCCATGAGAGATTTGTCAGGACTCATATTGGTTACTAAAAACTTATCACATTTAGTCTTCAGATGTTCCACCTGATATTTCTCTGACATGACCAAAAGATCAAATGCCAGTTGTTCATCCAGATTTGCTTCGACTGTGTACAAATAATTGATGAATGCTCGAAGAGCCTCATAAGATACGTCCTTAATCTTGATTATGCAGCTACGGCTTTCTTCCATCTCGTTCTGAAGCATTGCTTTGAAGACTGGCGAACGACTTACCTGACAATTCACAATATTCACATTGTCAGCGTTTCGAAAACAAAATGTGAAAGACAAGCACAAGTGCAAACATATCATCATAAGGAAAAGTCCATTAACTGAACACAATACAAGCTCAATATTTATTACATATAATGTAACCAAACCCCAAGAATATAAATTGATGAAACATTTATGTATCTTTGTTGTTCTATTTTAGCTTAATATTAGTGGTAAAATAAAAAAAATTAGATTTTTCAATTGCTTAGCAAACAAAAAATTAATTTTACTTATAGACTACATAATCTTACAACTTCATAACAACTAAGAGATTTTACAAATGGATTCATATCACTGCCCGATAAACTAGTCGATGGTACGTACTACTACAATTTACTTAAGTTTTAATTTCTTAGTAAATGATTGAATGTTGAATGAAAGTTAATATTATATCCCAACATTGACAACATATAAAATTTTGTG
Organism: Kernera saxatilis; assembly: GCA_900406395.1. Taxonomy (NCBI): domain Eukaryota; kingdom Viridiplantae; phylum Streptophyta; class Magnoliopsida; order Brassicales; family Brassicaceae; genus Kernera; species Kernera saxatilis. Next base: position 6,452 of record OVAY01001784.1, on the reverse strand, counting down.
TTTATATTGATAGGCTTCGATAATTCTTCTTCTTCTAAAAGTACTACTACAATCTTTTTGTCTAATGTACATATACTTCAAACACAGGCACACATTGAAAATTTTGGTATAAAAATAACAATCAAAGTTAAAAGCAACTCATCATAGAAATCAAATAATCGGACGAGAATTTTGAGCGGCTTTATGAGCGGGAATAGGAGGAGCGATGACATGGGCATCAGAGGCGATGAGAACAACATCAGTGAAGGACCTTGAGCTTGCAAGATCGAGAGAAGGCGATAAGCGAAGGAACTCAACTTTGGCCATGAGGATGTTTATATCATTCAAGAGCTCTTGCTCAACTTCGTCAACCCAATCATAGCACTTCTTGCATGTGCCAGCATCGCGAGGGAGGTACCTTCCTGACAATAGTCGCAGCGCATCACCGTATCAAGGAATCGATGGGGCAACGGTGGTGTCTCTTCATCTTACACAAACAGAGTTTAGTCTTTGAGTAAACCCAACAACTTCAAAAAAAAATTAGTCTTTGATGTAAACCCCAACAACTTACACAAGAGAGTTTAGTCTTTTTATTACTGAATCCGTATTTATATATTAGGGTATTTTGTAGTCTAATATTAGGTTAATAGTATTAGGTTTTGTTGTAAAAGTTAACAAATCTTGGCTGAAATTATTGTTGTTGAATTCGTTGAATGTCACATTCGAAGAAAATAAGCTGAATTTGGCTGATTTCTTTTCAACGGATTGGCTATTTTGGAAGTACAAAATAATCTCATTTGGAAGTAAAAGATAATTGTATTTGATTTGCGTAATTGAAAAAAGCATACAGCATAGTTCCAACGCAATAATGCATTTTCTTAATTGTAATTTTTTTAACAGTTTTAATGTTTTAATGTTTTACTTTTATCTTTTTATGTTGTCTATATGATATGTATGTTTAGAAAATTAATAATTGTTATAATTTTTTTTTTTTTCGTAAGTGTTTTTAATTAATACGTATGATAGTTCTATAATAATTTGGGAAACTATTGTTGACTCATGAAGGACGAGAATACTTATAGAAAAGTAAGATTTTTGAGATAATTTTCAAATAAATTATTAATTTGGATAAAATTCAGAAAAGCTCAAAGATGAATACTTAATTTTTACTAACCAAAATATTATTATTGTTCGTGCTAATTTGAAAATTATTTTTGAATGATTTGTTTTTAATCTATTCACTACTTAAACCGTCAAATAATTATACTCCCACACGTTGCGTGGGATTTCAAATTTAATCTATTAACAATCTAGATCGTTGTAGATGAATATAATTATTTTATTTTAAAACTAAAATCTATATAAATGTTTATATAAACACAATTTTATATTACCAGTTAGTATATAAAGTAGTTTAATTGTTTACTTTGAAAAAGCAACAACTCGTTGGTCCACTAATCCAGATCAAGATTTTTTTTTTTTATATAAAATCTCATTCAATTCACACAGTAAAAAAGATATGCAAGATTGTATTTTAGTCATGTTCATATATCTTTCCAAAATTTAGTCAATTTCTCTTTGACCGCAGTTTCATCACCATTTTTTTTCATCATCTTTCAAAATGCACTCGTTCATCTTCTAGCATCTACTCTCTATTCATCTTTTCTTTGCTCACATATCACATAATAAACTGCTGACTGATACTCAACCTATTTCAAAACTATTTATTCATTTTATATTTATCTACATTATATTTTATTTGACCTTCCTTGTTACGGTTTGTTCAAACTTTTTCAATTACTTTGATTAAATTTCTATGTGATATATATGATGTTCACTTCAAAAAGAAATAACTTTTTTTTTTTTTAAATTCTTAATTAATGCAGTGGATTCGTTGCTAAAACCCGTGAGAGAGACTATAAAAAATGTTGGTCATTCTCAGAGGAGAGTCTTAGTTTAGTTGTCCAACGAATCTATTCTCTTCCTCCTTTATATGTTCCAAAGTTTAGGTGGTGGTGTTGTATGAGCTGCATCAAAGATATCTGAATCAACTTTTGTCCCATCAGCGTTGATATCTCTGATAAAGCTCATACAATGCCACCACCTAAACTTTGGCACATATAGAGAAGGAAGAGAATAAATTTGTTGCTCTACCAAACTAAGACTCCTCTGAGTACGGCCAACATTTTTTACAGTCTCTTTTATGGGTTTCAGCAACATATCCACTGCATTAATTAAGAATATATTAAAAAATTCATTTCATCTTCTGAAGTGAACATCATATATATAAGATATTAAGATACAAATTTAATCAAAGTAAATGGAAAGTATGAACAAATTAACTGTAACAAGGAAGGTCATATAAATCATGCTCATTTTTTTTTTTGTACGAAAAAAATGATCACATTTGCCCATATCAATCTTGGTTAGATCTATGGATATTGAATTGATCTTAATGGAGGATTCCATTGATTGGTACTTGCATTTGTTTGTTGAAAAATCTATTCGGAGAGAAAGGGAGAAGGAGATCAGAATTTATGGGAAAAAGTGTGGGTTGGTCAAAAAGAAATAAAACCCTATATAAATTCAAAATGCATCTTATTTCCTCAAATATGACATTCAGCGAATTCAACAACAATAAATTCAGCCAATAGATAAGAAATAACAAATGCAGCTTAGCTTCCTCAGATGTGATTCAGCGAATTCAACAACAATATATTCAGCCATGATTTGTTACCATTTACGACAAAACCTAATAATAACATAATATTAGACTACCAAAAAAATCCTAATATTTAAATTTGGATTCTAATATAAAAAGACTAAAGTCTGTTGTGTAAGGTGCTTGGGTTGACTCAATGTGATGATATGATTCAATTATGGTTTAAGCGGTTGGGCCTGATGTCAATTATGATATAAAAACTATGTTTTGGCTTTTGTTTAATCTGAATTATTCTCTTTATTTCTACCTTTATTTTTTTTTACTGTATTGTATTTACAATAAACAACTGATGAAATCTTTCTATATCTTTGTTGTTCGATTTTAGCTCCATATTATAGAGGAGAAAAAAAAAAAAAGATTCATCAATTGCTTAGCAAACCAAAAATTAATTTTATTTGTCATAGACTTATATACACATAATCTTACAACTTCACACCAAATAAGAGATTTAACAAATGGATTCAAATCACTGTCCTAGAAAGTACTCGACGGTACGTACTACTACTACAATCTTCCTACTGCAATTTACTTATATATGTTTTAATTTTTTAGTAAATGAGTACTGCTCGAGTTCGAGTGTTGAATGAAATCAATATTATATTCCAACATTTGATAACATATAAAATTGTGTGAACAACGTCAGTGAAGGACCTAGAGCTTCCAAGATCAAGAGAAGGCGATAAGCGAAGGAAGTCAACTTTGCACATGTGAATGTTTATATCGTTCATGACTCTTGCTCAGCTTTGTCAACCCAATAGTTGCAGCACATCACCGTATCAATGTCGGATTTGGTGTCCGAGTCGATGGGGCAATGGTGGTGTCTCTTCTATGAGTAAATCCAAACAACTTTAAAAATTTTTTTTTTTGAGTAAACTCAAACAACTAAAAAACAATTAGTCTTTGTGTGTTAGGAATCTCTTTTGATTTGTACAACCGATTCAATGCTCACACGAACTCGATTGACTCTCAACCTCACACCACTCACGATTTTGAAAGAAAGAAAGTGCGATGACGGAAAAGTAAAGAACAAAAGATTTGTTTACACGGTTCAGCAAGATTGGTGTGATCAAGCTTACATCCGTGGCCAGATAGATCCAACAATCCACTAAAACAAGAGTACAAACTCAGGCTCAAGAACACGAGCGGAGCATCAAGAGGAAGAAGACGATATACAAGCTCTTGTTTTCAAAGACTGAATAAAGTGGGAAGTGTTAGCTGAACAACTTATAACCAAGCTAACAGCAAACCCTCCTAATCAGCTAGAGTCTTTCTTGCTTCTTTAATTGCCTTTACCAAAATCACCAAAAACTTAGATAACCACCATTAGACCAAGTCGACATCAGGCCCAATCGCTTAAACCGGAATTGAATCATATCATCACATTGAGTCAACCCAAGCACCTTACACAACAGACTTTAGTCTTTTTATTACTGAATCCAAATTTAAATATTAGGGTTTTTTTGGTAGTCTAATATTATGTTATTATTAGGTTTTGTTGTAAATGGTAACAAATCATGGATGAATTTATTGTTGTTGAATTCGCTGAATCACATCTAAGGAAGATATGCTGCATTTGTTTTTTCTTATCTATTGGCTGAATTTATTGTTGTTGAATTCGATGAATGTCACATTTGAGGAAATAAGCTAAATTTTGAATTTATATAGGGTTTTATTTCTTTTTGACCAACCCACATTTTTTCACATAATTTCTTATCTCCTCCCTTTCTCTTCGAATAGATTTCTTAATAATCTACGCTATATTCTCGAGACTTACGCTTAAGAAAAGAAAAGAGACTGCTAAGGGAGATTTGCTGGTTTTTGTTTTCGTTTGAGGATGATTAGAATGAATGAGGAGAGGTCTTTATTTATAGCGAAAAAGAGGAGGTCGTGGATAAGCTTGACGGAAGATTCAGATTTATCCAAAATATTTTGAACTCAATCTTTTCCTTTTTTCGGGATTATCCTTTTCCATTTAGGATTTATCCAAAGAATATTTGAAGTTATCTTCTAAACTTGGATTTATCCGCAAACAATTTGATGTAAAAATCTTAAGGAAAATTAATAAAAAGTTATCAAAAAAAGAACATCTTTTAGTGGGTTTTGGCACACATTCAATAAGATCCAAGATCCACGATTCACGATTCATTTTTCCAATAAACACGAGGCTTTCTCATGAGCCCAATGGCCCATTTCTCATTCAAACTTATTCAATTTTTATAAAAGAATCCAACCCATTTGGCTTTACAAAATTGATCCAACAGTGGATATGTTGCTANTGCTCAAACCCGTGAGAGAGACTACAAAAAATGTTGGCCGTTCTCAGAGGAGAGTCTTAGTTTGGTGGAGCAACAAATCTATTCTCTCCCTCCTTTATCTGCTCCAAAGTTTAGGTCGTCGCGTTGTATGAGCTGCATCAGAGATATCAACGCTAATGGGACAAAAGGTTGTATGAGCTGCATCATNGGCCGTTCTCAGAGGAGAGTCTTAGTTTGGTGGAGCAACAAATCTATTCTCTTCCTCCTTTATCTGTTCCAAAGTTTAGGTCGTCGCGTTGTATGAGCTGCATCAGAGATATCAACGCTAATGGGACAAAAGGTGGTGATTAAAACGCATTTATATACTAGCTAGAGATTGCTATCTGCTTATACTTATGCATGGGTTGCTTCTTCCTTAAACACATTGTATTATCATTATTTTTTCAGGTATTGCCGTTGAGAAGAATGAGTATGTGAACTCTGAAAGCTCTGATGGAGTTCTAACAAAGCCGGTACGGAGAAAATCGAACCGGCCAAGGATTCCAAACCGGAACAACTCAAGTTAATTGATTATGTCTGGTCTAGTTCATTTGTTTTTGTTGTGAAATTGTTAATAACGAATGACTTGGTCTCTCTCTCATTTGGAGGAACAATCTTTCCAACTTTTACATTTCCCCGTTTGTAGGAGTTTACAACTCCATGATCTGCTTCTTTGTACTTCTATTGAAGTTAATAAAAAAAGCCAAATAAAGGCAATTTGAATTGTCAACATAAAAGTGTTCTCTGTTATCATTTAGCAAAATCCGAATTCTAAATCTGAAACCCATCATTTTGGTATTAGAGCATTGCTATTGCCTCTTCCGAGGAGTCAATGGCCAGCTCAAAAGATCGCATAGACGAATTGGAAAATGGGTTCGGCATGAACAATCTTTCAAATATTATGTTATTTTATGGAGGAGTCTTTTGGACCCAAAAATTAGCATGAACAATAATAACACTTTGGTTTGTAAAAATTAAGTATTCGTCTTTGCGCTTTTCTAAGAAGTATCTCACAAATCTTAGATTTCCATAAATATTCTCGTACAACTTAGAAAATGCATTATTGCTTTGGAATTACGCTGTATGCTTTTTTCAATTATTCAAATCAAATACAATTATCTTTTACTTCCAAATGAAATTATTTTATACTTCCAAATTAGCCAATCCGTGAAAAAGAAATCAGCCAATAGAGAAGAAAAAAAAATTCAGGCAAATTCAGCTTATTTTTCTTAGATGTGATTCAGTGAATTCAACAACAATAAATTCTGCCAAGATTTGTTACCATTTACGACAAAACCTAATACTAATAACCTAATATTGGACTACAAAACACCCTAATATTTAATTTGGATTGAGTAATAAAAAGACTAAACTCTGTTGCGTAAGTTGTTTGGGTTTACATCAAATTTTTAAGTTGTTGGGTTTACTCAAAGACTAAACTCTGTTTGTGTAAGATG
>OVAY01001783.1:0-24622 GCA_900406395.1 Kernera saxatilis | reverse complement strand
TTTATTTATCTTTTCCTAAATATCATATATTTTGAAAATAATGATCCACTTTATTATGTGATAAAAATATCTTCAATATATATATATATATATATATATATATATTTTAAAAACAAAATTTCAGTTTCGGATTGGACAATTATTATTCAAGAAGAGACAATAACAAATTATTCTCGTCACTCCAAACTTCATTTCAGGGAAGCAATATTTATAAATTTGAGGTTATGATTAGTGGTATGTGCAATATATATAAGAATAAAAAAAAAGAAGTCAATACCCTGTTAGACTATACAAAGACCGAATGAAAATGATACATATTTAAAAGTAGGAACATTACAAAAATTATGGTTAGTATATTTAATGCTGATGATCAATCTGAAGATGATACTATAATTACGGTTTTGGATCCAGTTAAAGTAATGATCACGTCCACTTCATCAAATATTTTTAGTGCATTTCAAAAACACAACACCATAAATGGTTGATGCCATCAGAAAAGGAAAGATGAACTCCAATGAATATTCAATTTTTTTTTTTAAATAACACTAAAATCATAAACAAATTAATTGGTTTTATATGTGCAAGTTTATATAATAATTAATTAATAATATAAATTTAAGACCATATATTTATATATGAGTTTCTAAAATTTTATTATTTTATTATCTTATTAATTTTTGGTAATTTTTATACTAGGCTAATTCAAAATTAGAAAAATTTATTATTTCATCGTATTTATTCATTTGGGTAATAATTTATAAATGTTTTACGTTTTAGATACCTCTAATCTCTAAATTGATCATTAACATCTAATTGATCATTGACTTGGTATTCCGACAGCCTGCAAGTTTTATAGTACTATTGTAATATTATAGTGCATGTTGTTCAGATACATCTAATCTCTAAATTGATCGTTGACTTTGGTATTCCGACAGCCTGTGATTTTCTGTCTTAATTATTTTCATAGAAAACAAATCGATATAAATTATAAAGAGAGCACTAAAATTACTTATACTCATTAAATCGAAATCTCTCATAGTCTCATACCATTCATTTACTAAAAAGTAATCTCGATCTTTCGTCAAATCATGGATTCAGATTCAAAAACGGAGTCGGAGTTGGAGCTAATATCACTCATTACTCAAGTAATCTCTCTCGTCAGCTCCATGGATACAGAGTCGGAACTCAGATCACTCATTACTCAAACAATATCTCTCGTCAACTCTATGGATTCGGAGTCAGAGCTCAAGCAACTAATCACTCAAATAATCTCTCTCTCGAGGTCTATGGATTCGGATGCGAAGCCGAAGCTCAAATCAGTCTTTACTCAAATATTTTCTCGCTCTTATGATTCGGAGTTGGAGTTCATATCACTCGTTACTCAAATAATCTCTCTTGTCAACAATATGAATTCGGAGCGTGAGCAGGAGCCAAAGCCGGAGTTGGAGCTCATATCACTCGGTACTCAAATAATCTCTCTCGTCAACAATATGAATTCGGAGATGGAGCAGAAGCCGAAGCCGGATCCGGTGCCAGAGCCGGAGTCGGAGCTCATATCACTCAGTACTCAAATAATCTCTACCTCTATGGAGTCAGACATGCCGGAGCCAGAGCCAGAGCCAGAGCATCTTATTTCCTTATGCCCTCAAGTAGAAGTACAATTTGAAAAGGGAAAATTTTCTGATATGGAAAACATCCAGAGGTTTAGCGAAAACGAATGGGAATGCAACCCTCATAACCGGGAGTTCTTCAGCTTAAAAGGAGAAGACACTTCTCATTTTCGCTGCACAGATTGCAATGGCTATTTCCATGACGAATATGAAAAGGCTCCACTTGAGGTCAAACACCCACTTCATCCAAAACACTCTCTTCAGCTTGTCATGTTGAGATATGATAGTGGAATCAGGAGATGCTATTGCTGTGATAAAAAACTCATAGAGATATTTTATTACTGCTCGGCTTGCGATTATGCTATGAATATAGCTTGTTTGGAATCACCACCGGTCTTGGCTATAGATAATCCCAAGTGGCATGAGCATACACTTGCTCTCTTTCCAAGACAGACTTCCTTGACTTGCAACGTCTGTGCCTTGGACGATTCAATAAGTTGTCCTTTCTATATGTGTCCCCCTTGTGACTTTGTGGTTCACAAAAAATGTATGAGCTTACCACGTGTCATCAAGATATCTCGCCATCTCCATCGTATCTCTTTTACCCATTCTTTTCACCAAGGAGATTGGTCTTGTGGTATTTGTCGCAGAAAGATCGACAATGATTATGGGGGTTATTCTTGCAACAAGGAAGGTTGTTCTTATGCAGCTCATTCAAAATGTGCCACACAGAGAAATGTGTGGGATGGTAAAGACCTTGAGGGAGTACCAGAAGAAATAGAAGAAGAAGCACTTGAGCCGTTTGTGACGATAAGCGAGGGAATCATACAACATTTCAGTCATGAACATCACCATTTGAGACTTGATGAGAACACGAGCAGAGATTACGACGAGAATAAGGAGTGTCAAGCATGCATCACACCAATCTATTTCGGTAAATTCTACTCTTGCATGCAATGTGATTTCATTCTCCACGATGCATGTGCAAATCTTTCTCGCAAAATGCATCATCCAATACATGCACATCGGCTCACTCTAGTGACAGACGAGAGCGATGTAATCTCGACTAGGACTTCATGTTCAGCTTGTCCTAGGTTCTGCACTGGTTTCCTCTATAGGTGCAATGTGGAAAAATGTTATTTTAAGCTACACGTGGAATGCGCTGCAATTTCAGAGCCATTAGTCCATTCGAGTCATATGCATTCATTATTCCTAACATCCAAACCAGGAGAGCGAAGAACATGCGAGGTTTGCAAAAATTCATCACGTTCTTACACAAATGAAACATTCAACTGCATTGAGTGCGATTATGCTTTGTGTTTCCAATGTGCTACTTTACCTCAAAAGGTGAGGTATAAGCATGATAAACATATGCTCACTCTTTCTTATGGGAAAGAGATGAGTGCCGGGAGGTATTGGTGTGAAGTATGCGAGGAAAGCATAAGTTCGTGGTACCAGAAGCGGTTTTATATGTGTGATGAGTATTGTTGTGTCACTCTACACGTTGAATGCATGTTACAGCTAGAGTTTTACATGAAGCCGGGGTCATCGGTTATCCACTTTGGTAGAAAGCTAGATATTCTGCGCAACAATCATATGTCTCGGCCCATTTGTGTGGCTTGTAAGAAGCGTTGTCCACACAAAGTATTTTTTCATCGTATGGGAGAGATAGCTTGCTCTCTACAATGTGTTAAACCGTGGTGTACGTTTTAGAAGACCAATGAAGTGGCTGAATGGTCATTGCTATTGCGGTAAGAAATAAGATTCGAGAGTTTGTATTGTGTTAGTCAAACATTGATGTATCCATTACTTTCGGTTCTATTATAAAATTTTTCTTGTTTCATTTTGATTTATTTTTCCAAGTTTCTATGCAAAAATTCAATTTGTTTGATATCCTATGAGTTTGTGACCATTTGTATTATGCTGTGTATTTTATGATTTGTTAAGTTGTTTTTAATTAGCTACCATAGGGAGATTGCAAAACAATGGTAAAAGTATGAAAAGACAATACTTTTAGATTCATACTTCGACAAAAGACAATACACACTTTTTGCCCGAGCTATGCAGGGGCGATAATACTAGAATATATATAGTTTATAATACTCATCACTTGAATGCAATATGTATTTCATATCATCATACACTAATTCTTTTATATCATCATACACTAATTAATTTTATATAAATTCGCCATAAGGATTTTAAAAGAAATACACAGGTTCAGTTTACTTTTAAAATTTGGAAATGCAATTTTATGAAGTACCGGGCACATTAGTTTATCATAACTCGTTAACATTTTCCCAATTGTGATTCTTTTTATGTATACTTAGCTAATTTTCTCTTAATTCTTCTGTTTTGTCAATTCATGGATGGTTCATTGAACCGGCTTTGGAATTACAAAGCCGGGCTGTTATCGGTTCACCACTGGGTTTGTACAAACCGGTCAGCATCAAACCGTCTTCGTTGACGATTTGTATTCAAATCCAACTATTCATCGTTTTTGTCACGTTCCTGTTTGTTTTTGTGGCTGACGATAAACTCGAAATCAGACATCAAACACACAAAAAAGGGAATTAGGGTTTGAGCTTTAGAGGAAGAGAAAGAGGAAGAAGAAGAGTTTCGTACAATTTCGCCATTAAAGCTTCCCTCTTTAATGGCGACGATGGCGATGACTATTTCTTCCTTCTCTCTTCTTTCTCTTCCTCGTAATAAACCCACAACAAACCCTTCTCCTTTCCTTTTCGTTCTTCCTCGATTCAATTCGAGATTTCGAAGAACTCTCACTCTCACTGCTTCCGCTGCAACTTCTTCGAATAGCAGTAATCGCGACAACGATGGCTTCTCCCTCGATGATTTCACTCTCCATTCTGATTCTCGATCACCTAATCCTTCCAAGGTTTTCGACCACTTTTCTTCTTAAAGCTCTGTTTTTTTCGTTGAGGGTCGTGTGAAATTTTGAATTGGGTTTTTGTTTTTGTTTTCAGAAATGCATACTTGCAGATCTTATTCAAGAGATTGAGCCATTAGATGTGAGTCTAATTCAAAAGGATGTTCCACTCACAACTTTGGATGCTATGAAAAGAACAATCTCAGGAATGTTGGGTCTTCTTCCATCTGATAGGTTTCAAGTTCATATCGAGTCGCTTTGGGAGCCTTTGTCAAAGCTATTGGTATCATCAATGATGACTGGGTAATGTTTGTTCATCGAGTACTATTCATTCGTAAATCGAAGTTTTTTTTTTGTTGAGTTTTCCATTAGTTGTGGATCTACAAATGTCAAGAGCTAGGACGAGAAAGTGACTTGTGATATTGTTCTAGCACAATTTTCTCTGCTTTAGTTATAAGCAATGTTTCTAAAATGCGGTAGAAATTTATGATCATAAGAAGAACCATACTGAGCTATGATCATCCTGAAAGTCGATTCATTTTGTGGCATTCGATTCAATCAACAGCTTTTATACAGATGTCATGAAGCATCAATGTCTCTATAAATTCAAATTTCTTGTTTTTTTAACTGTTTTGTTTAGTTTCCCATTAGCCGTGGACTACAAATGTCAAGAGGTAAGAGTAGAAGTTATATTGTGATGTTGTTCTAGCACAATTTTCTCTGCTTAAGTTATAAGCAATGTGTAGAAATTTATGATCATAAGAAGAACCATACTGAGTTATGATCGACTTTTAGCACAATTTTCTCTGCTTTAGTTATAATCAATGTGTAGAAATTTATGATCATAAGAAGAACCATACTGAGTTATGAATATGATCATCCTGAAAGTCGATTCATTTTGTGGCATTTAGTCGATGCTTTAATACAGCTTGTCCTGAAGCATCAGTATCTCTATAATTTCAAATTTCCTATCTGCTCTTATGATATCACATAGAGCCATAGAGGTGGCTTGTGTACTACTTGGCTACTCTAATTGCAATCTTTTTCTTTAGGTTTCAATAGGTTCTTTTTTATGAAATTAGCTTTTAGTACATAATAGTTGTATGTTTTCCGGATTGGCGGATTCTCTCTTTGAATGAGAGAATGGTTGTACATCTTTCTGAAGTTTTGCTACACTGCAGGTATACATTGCGGAATGCTGAATATCGGCTTTTCCTTGAGAAAAACCTTGACATGCATGGTGGAGACTTGGAAAGCCACACTCAAGAAAATACTGAATTCGATTTGAAAGGGACGTTTCCTGATGATACAGAACTTGAGCTTTTTGATGAAAATAATGTTTCATCCACAAATGCTAGCAAAACTCAGAGCCTTTCTGAAATGATTGATAAAGAAGGTCTGGGCAGAGTATCCTCTGAAGCTCAAGAATATATCTTTCGTTTGCAGTCACAATTGTCTTCCGTGAAAAAGGTGAAGTTCTTAATGTAATCACTGTCCTCACTTGGATTTGGTTTTGTGGATATGTTATGAATTCTTGCTGTAATCCATATTTTCCTGTCACATGTTATGATGTTGCTTCATTACAGGAATTACAAGAAGTGAGGCGAAAAAACGCTGCCCTTCAAATGCAACAGTTTGTTGGAGAAGAGAAGAATGATTTGCTGGACTATTTAAGATCTTTGCAACCTGAGAAGGTTCGTGTAAAAATCACGTTGAAGCCATGTTCCACCTCGTGGGATACTTTTGCTTATCTGTCCAAGTTCTCTCTGACCATCTAACATATATTTGTAACAGGTAGCTGAGTTGTCAGAACCTGCGGCTCCCGAGGTGAAAGAGACAATTCATTCAGTTGTTCATGGTCTTTTAGCAACCCTATCACCGAAGATGCACTCCAAGTTGCCAGCATCAGAAGGTCCACCTCCTACTGAAACAGTGAAAGCAAAAAGTGATGAAGATTGTGCTGAACTTGTAGAGAACACTTCGCTTCAGTTTCAGCCTCTTATCTCACTGACTCGAGACTACCTTGCTCGTCTTCTCTTCTGGTTAGAACATCCTCTCTCTCTCTCTCTCTCGCTTGCTATGCTTTACATGGATAGATTCTCTCAAAAGATACTTAATGTGTCCTGGTTTTATTATCAAATGTTATAAAGACATCTTATATTACGGTGTCTGCTTTCTATTTGAAAGGTGCATGCTGTTGGGACACTATCTTAGAGGCTTGGAATATCGAATGGAACTAATGGAGGTTCTAAATTTGACAAGCGATGTCAATGGCTCTGAGAACGTTGCTTGAAGCTATATCTTTACATATCTCAAAAGTTCTCTTACATGTGCGTATCACCAGCCTTTGCACACTTGAAACCAGCAATGTCTGCAAGTGACTGGGAAGACAGGCCAGCGCAGCGTTCGAGCTTTTAGCTCCTGCACATATATATATGCAACATGGCATTGGCTTGACAATTCATGTGCAAGGTGAGATACAACTTAAGTGATTGCTTTCTGCTAAAGTTAGTTTCTGTGTTGCAGTATTGTGTTGTTGAACCTGTAAAAAGCAATAAAGCTACAAAGTGTAATTGTATTTGGGAATATACTCGTTTGGTCATTAAACTATATGAAGGGATGAAATGTGAGTGTTTCTCTGTCACACCAATTCAAGAAGCAGTCAATACAAGAGCCAAAATTATAGGTTGTCCTACAATTCTTGGCTCAAAAGTAAGAGTTTCTAAATTGTAGTAGAATCCTCAAACAAAACCCACCAATTCATTTTTCGATAAACAAGCAATTTTGAATTAGAACCAGCAAGTGTACAACTATGTGTGTTGGGGTGTTCAATCTGGTTCAATTGATTAGATTTTTTCTATTAATCAGAACCGAAAAGAAAAAAAAAAACAATCTAAAACCGAAATTTTTTGAAAACTAAAGATATATATCACTAAACTCAGACTCCAAAATCAAACCAAACCATCCATAATCGATTAGGTTTTACTTTCACAATATTATCATCTACAAACCAAATATCCGAAAAACCGGAAAAAAACAAACCGAAATCCGGATTGAACACCCGTGGATTGTGTTTTATGAATGAATCATTGGAAGAAAACAAACTAAGATTAAAAAAGGGGACATTCAAGATGTTGCAACTGTCATATGTGCTAGCTGTAACAATCAAGAACAGCTATAGAAGTTGCGGAGCAACATAACATGAGATACTCTCAATAGGTTCAGCTTAGTGGAGTAGCAAGGAGATGGGAACTCATGCATTTTCCCTTCATACAGGAATTTCTTATCTCAAATATTGTATTTACAAGTTAAATGTTTAAACAAACCAAAGTTTATAGTTATTGTAATGGGAATTTTTTAAAAATATTGGTTAAGACTTAGACTATAATTGTATGACTTTATTTTTTATATGTTAAGGTTGTAATTTCTTTTTAATAGAGAAAATACAGATTTTTTTTTTAAAAAACTTTAAAATTAAAAGTGAATATGAATCAAATATCTTAAAATTTTACGGTATAATTTAGATTTGCCAAAAAAATAAGCAGCAAGATTAGCTTTAAATCTCGTTACCAAATTTTTTAACGGAACAAAATTTCGCGCTAAACACATATCACATTATATCTTACTCGATAAACTATTTGTCAAATTACATAAATGTGTGTAAATATCTTTGATTTCATCTATTTGTTAGTAAGGTTTAGTTTAAATATTTGTAGGTAACATTGCATCACGCCATCACCATAAACACGTGATGAATACACTTGAATCATCATCAGTGACGACATGAACAGTACACCGACGGTATTTTTGTCGTGTGATTACAAGTATTAGCCGGAGAATTTTGTCCAAAAACTTAAGAATACTATTAATTGAATGGATTATGATAAAGAGTTAGCTATCCTAATAAATTTATAAATTATTTGTCTCATTATGCCCAGAAAAATATTTTTTTTTTTTTAAATGATAACGTAGACAAAGAAGTAGTTGAAGCACGTGATGAACCTAACACGATAACCTCGTAAATAGAACCCTCTCATTCATTGCTACAATATACAAATATAGATTAAAAAAAGTATTTAAAAGAAATAGTTCTCGATTCAATTATTTATATCGGTTCAGCCGATCCCATGCAATATATTTATGATATGTTCGATAAATATTGTTTTTTCCGATATGATTCAGCCGTTGATAATTCCTAAAAAGAATTGAACTAGTGATTTTTGATATTCATTTTCCAAACCAATAAGCCACCATCCATTTGGTTGTTCAACAAATATTGTTTTTAAGTTCTTTTACACATATTGAAATTATATATATATATATATATATCCTTCATTAACATCATCATTTGCCAAATAATTTTTTTAACTGATTTTAATTACTATTACTTCTATATAATTTTCTAAAAAATCGTTGCGATACTAAATAACATTTTTGCTGTTGTGGAGTAGTAGATATGTTCTTCGATTGTTGATAAATTTATGATTCCACATCATAATCATGAGTAGAATATTTGCACAAAATTTTTTTAAAAAAAAAATCACGAGTAGAACCAAAATAACACCGGGAATTACAATTACAAATATATATAAGAAAAAAAAAACTCATCAGCAAAAGATCCACTTATATGAGTTCATTAATGGATCTTTCTTTTTATTTATTTATTTAAAATTTTGGTTGGAGATTGAGATGTAGAATCAAGGACACTTGGGAGTCTTTTTGCTGCTGAGTTTGTCACGATAACAAGCACACTCATGCTTGTTCCCATAAGTTCCTGAAGGAACACACTTACACTCTTTGCAACATATCCCACAATACTTCAAACACCTATCCTTCATCCCTGCTTCTGCGCATCTCACTTCACACTTCCCTCCACACCATTTCTCTAATGCCGCTCCATCTTTTCTTTCCGGTGCCGGAGCCGCCGCCCCACCACCACCACCTTCATCACCATAAATTTAGTCATTCCAAAAATTTCTACATTTTATATACCCTTAATGGGTTTGCATCTTAAACCATGTAGATTAGGTTCACTTTATTTTGCTAAGGTTTTTTATAATATAGCTAATAACTCCAACACAAGTTATTATTGTTTTAAACATGAAAAACAAAATTTTGCAATTTCGATTACATCTTTATAATGTTTTGATTATTATTTAAATGGAAACTTATTACCTAAATCAATTAGAGCAAATATATCATAATTAATTATATGAAGAGAGAGAAAAAAAGAAGAGATTAACAAACCTGAGATAGTAGCCGAAGCAAGAGATGAAGTGATTAGAAGAAGTGAGGCTACAAACAATATGGACGCAATTATCTTCATGATTATTTTCTTTGTTTTTCTTAAGTCCCCGAGAATGGTTAGCAAGGATCAAGTTTCAATTGTTCTGTGGTCTCTTTATGGGCCTTGCCTTTTATAGGCCAAGCGACAAACTTTTTTATTTATTTAATTGAATTGCAATATTATTCCTTCTATTATGTTTATTAAATCAAACCAACTTGTTCTATTATTGTTATTTTTTGGTATACTTTTTCATAATAAAGAATTCCAAACATATTTTTTCAATCTAACCTCTAAAACTTGCATATAACCGAGGGATCTTAGACTAAAATTAGACTAATTTCCGGAGTCTATAGAGCATCCAATATTTTTGCCATTTAAAATATACGAAATGGCTAAACATAATAGAAATTCAAGTAGGAGGACTCGGACACTGGTTTTTTAATCCCATAACGAATCTGTCAACTACTAAACTACTATAAATATATTTTCGCATATTTCTATATGCTTCTTATTTTTATAATAACGAAATAGATGCATTTGTCTATTACAAATTTAGTCATGGTTTTTTTTAACAAACTACAAGATATTAATTTGAGTTTTGGTCCGGGATTCCACGGTTATGACAATATAGATGTAGTTGTCGCAAGAGATTGTTATCATTCTCTAATTGTTATATATTGTCAAGGATAAATATGCATAAAGGTGTTGAGGAAAAACGAGGAAGTTCAAGAAGTACAAAATGGGACAAGAAGAGAAAGATGGAAGCAAATAACAGAAACAAACGACAAGATGGTCTCCTGAAGACCTCTTTCCACGCGGTTTCAGCACATAAATGCCTCCCATACTCACTTGTATGCTTGTTTTAATGTCCAAATCGCACCTTGTTTCAACAACTCTCGAGGTCAAATCGAATATGTAGTATAGGGTATTTGCTGTTAAAATTTTGGGGTTTCAACTTAGAATTAATTCACAATGAATAGATTGGCTCAAACCCCTTTGGTACGGAGGGTTATTCTTTAAATCGGAATATCTAAAAGCTGACTCCGAGTACCGAAGAGATTATGGGTTGAAGGCTCGAAACTCCCACGGTTATTCAAAAAAAAAATGAATAGATTGGCTCATATATTTGTATATATTAATGTGTACATATTTTTTTATACATTAGGGTTGTCCCTTTAGATTTCCGATATAAGATATTATCCCTAATATATTTGCATGGTATCACATTTTTGCACCACTAATAAGAAGTTGATCGGATGTAACTAAGGAAAATTATTGAAAATTAATCCAAGTCATTTTTACTATGAGTAATTAGCTAACCGTGGATTCTTTCAATGTCGATTGAATAAACTAATGAAATTTGGCTAAGTTTTATTTATTAGTTCCGAAAATTAGAAAGGACAATTCTTAAAAATACCACATTTTTAAGTTTGTGTTCCAAAAATACTACAACAAGTTTATTTTTCCAAAAATATCACCATTAGTTTTAATTTCCAAAAATACCACAAAACTAAAACTAATTTTTAAGACTTGAAAATTGTTCTTAAAAATAAAGTTGTTTGTGGTATTACTCAATTAGAAATACTATACTGAATTAAAATGTTTAACACCAAAAAAATTGAGAAATATATTCTTTATTCAGTGATTTATTCAAGCATGAAAACAAACATATAGTTACATCTTTATGGAACAATGATACGCAAACAGAACAAAGTTTAGTAATCAAGCATGAAAAGAAACAGTAAAAAGACTTCAGATATATATACAGTCAAATTGCAAAGTGGCAGGAA
Organism: Kernera saxatilis; assembly: GCA_900406395.1. Classification (NCBI taxonomy): domain Eukaryota; kingdom Viridiplantae; phylum Streptophyta; class Magnoliopsida; order Brassicales; family Brassicaceae; genus Kernera; species Kernera saxatilis. The sequence continues at coordinate 13,048 of OVAY01001783.1, read as the reverse complement.
TCACAACATCTCCTCCTTGCGTGTCTTGAACTCGTTATTGAACCAATCAATTTCATTTCGTAGATTTGTCAAACTCCTCTGAAGACTTCGGCTCATCAGGAGGGCTTTTTCACAGATCATGTTTTTAAATGTATGTGGTGATGAGTCCACCATGTCTAGATTTGTTATCATCTTTTGGCTACTTGGGAAGCTTTTGAATTCCATGGAGTCTGAGCAATGGAGCTCAAGAGGCTCTTTTTTCATGGGTTTCTCTTGATTGTCTAAGTGCTCGTGTAAGCTCTTTTCGTCGAGTGTAACCCGAGGGATGATGGTCTTAGTGGATGATCCATTGAATTTCAGTTCGACATTAGATGGAAACTCTAGGCTACTTTTGATCCCTGTGCAACCAGAGAGATCAACAACTCGGAGTTTCTGCAAAAGACGAATGGCTGGGAAACTCTGCAAGTTCTTACATCCGCAGAGATCAATTTGCTCGAGGTTTCGAGCTTGTAAAAGCTCCTCAACTTCAAGAAGATTCTGTGAATAGCGAAGGTTGATCCTCTTCAACATCTTGAGGTTCTGAAAACCAAAGAAGAAACACAGATTGAAGTTAAATGTCGTAAAGGAATAAACATAAAAAGATCTTACATTTTTAGTTTGAGTTTTGCTTACTTTGGTTCCTCCCCAAAGTCTTTGGAGTTGACTATAAGGCATATTGAGTTCAACGAGGTTGCTTGGATCAAAATATTGTGGTAAGGATTTCAAAGAGTAATATTCCAAATGGAGAAGTCTAAGCCCATAAGGTAGAGACTCGAGGGTGTTGAGATAATTTCCAGGACTAGAGCTGCAAATCTTGAGGAATCTAAGGTTATGCATAGATTGCAATGAAGAAAGTTTGACATCTTGGTTTAAGTTAGATGCATCCAGAGATATGGCTTCAATATCTTTAGTGCCCTGAAAACACATAGATGATCAAGAAACTAAAGTTTTTAGAAAAAAAAACAAAAATTTGGATAGAAAATGGTATAAGAAGACCTACCAATACACATTTGAATCTTGTTTTGGGGTCTTCATTGATTTTGAGTTCATGACACATCCCGAATATCCGGACTACTGTCTGAATCATGTTATGCATTTCCAATCTATTTTCTGAAATAGTCACCAGAGAGTTCTCCACAAGCCGATCGATTCCAATATCAGGAAAGAAACCAAGGTCTTGAAGTAGTTTCGACACATTGTTAACATTTTCTCCTGTAAAGAAATTAGCAATATACACAAGTATGTTCTTCTCGTTGTCACTAAGTGCATAGTAGCTACTCTTGACGACTTCCATAACCTGATGTGGAGGAGTTTGCATTAGCTTGAGGAACAAAGTCTCCTTCTGATCCGAAACCTCGTGTGTTGACATCTCTTCACCGTATGATTTTAGAGCTAAAGGGTTTCCATTAGCGTATTCAATCACCTTCATAGAAAGCTCCGTAAGAAGATTCTTCTCTGTCACATCTCTTCCAAAGGCACACATGGAGAAAAGCTGCAGAGCCTCGCGCTTGTTTAGCCCTTCAGCTTTGTAAGTTTGATTGACTCGACACTGAGAAAGCACTTGCTCATCTCTGGAGGTTACGATAATCAAGCTTCCACGACTAAACGAGACAAGCTCAGCGAGAAAAGACTCCGCATAAAGATGATTTCTCACATCATCAAGAACAACAAGAACTCTTTGTTGAAGTTTTTGATTTGGAATATCCTTGAAATGTTCCTGCAATAAACGGTAAAGTCCCTTCTCATGAAAGGTTTCATGAAAGTTTTGGACAAAGCAAGTTACTTCATAGTCACCAGACATTTGGTCAAAGATTGCTTGAGCAAGCACCGTCTTGCCTATACCCGGCATACCCCAAATCCCCATGCTTCTGACTCCCCATTGTTGCTTGCATACCAAGTTTTCTATATCCGGAAGCATCTTTGAGTAGACTCCGACTCGTTCTTTCGGAAAGATCCTCTCATAAACATCCGTAGCAATCTTTTCAACGAATTTGCAGTCACTACAAAAGAGAACGGTATTGGTTTTAGCACTTACTATGTTATAACTTATAACGGATATATGTCGAAGGTGTTTCTAACATTTGATTATTTCTTGCTTCGTGGCCACGTAAGCTTGCGATTTCCGCAAGAGTGTTGCGCCATTGATTTACTTGATCTGAAGTCTGCTGCTCGAAGAACGCCTTGCCGAAATCTCCCATCAGTTCTTGCACATTTGATCTACTGACTCCATAAAAGATAGCGGTCACCACATGGCCTTTGTCATGTCTCCTTCGAATAGTCTTCAAGACTACATCAAAAGATTCTTTGGAGGAGACGTAGCTCTTAGAGAAAATCAACACCGAAGCAATGGACTCGATTTCGTCGTGTTTATCTGTGAGCACAGAGATGCCTTTGCGACCTAAAGCGGCAGATAGATGGGGGACGAAGGAGTACCGTAGTGTCTCCTCAGAGCTATCGAAGCTGATTTTGACAATGTTGCGAGCTTCCATGACTTGAAAGATCTTAAGTTTTGTGGTTTCTTGGGAATGCTCTGTTTCTGGGAACAAAGGATGGTGAGAAGCAGAGTCTTAAAGAAGAGTGCAACTTGGTGATGTTAATAGTTTTTTTTTGTATTTAGGAAAGTTCCATGGTGATTCTTATACATCATAGCTCGTTATAAAGCTCTTTACTTTAAAAGCAACTAGAAATTTATTATGAGTTGGTTTGTTTTTAGTTTAAACGGTTGAAGACTCAATCTCTTTGAACTAGTCTTAGCAGAAACTTTATAATTTTAATATTAACACCATACAAATCAAGACGAATAATGCTTGTTTCCAAGTTTCTCATATGTAATGTAACTGAAACGACCATATAAATAAAAAGACAGAATAAAGGATATACCAATTGACATTCCACCAACCATAAGAAAAGAAACATGAACTAGTGGCACAATATTAAGACGTTTACTCATGGATTACGCAGGTTGTGTATATATTTATAGAGGGTAATAGAACAAGTAAGCATTAACTCTCTCTTTTTGCGACAAAATCACCATATATTACTACTTATACTAGCGGAAAAAGGTTTGCCTCGGGAGGCAACTAGGGCTGTCAATGGGCGTGTCCATATTACCGCGCGGACAAGCCCGCTTTTGACCGAGGACAAATTTGGGCGTAGCCCATTTTGACCGCTTTGTATTTAGGCTATGGCCATAACCGTCCAAAACAATGCGGACATCGGACAGCCCGCGGACAACCCGGCATTGGCATTGAATCCAAGCCGGATGAAAATAATACTAAAATCGCTAAAACAATCTCGAAAGTTCCTAAAGTTCTCTATAGATCTGATTGGAAAGCGGGTCAATCCGAATGAGAATCTAACATTTTGACTAGGTCTAACCGTCTAAGCAATTCGAAAACATTTTGACTAGGTCTAAACGGATAAGAGTTATCGTTGGCTAATTAATTCCTTTCTGTTAGAGAATGCCTTGAATTATAGTTATCATCAACTAGTTGATTTAAAAAAATTGAAGGCTTAGAGGTAGTGCAAGTGGAAAGTAGTTTTGTTGCCACAATACATTAAGACTCAATATTGTTTTCGTTAAGATTTAAACTCTTAGTAATTTAAATAAGATTAGTATACATATACAATACCAAATTGTATTGTATTTTATTATTTATGGAAATTTATAAATCTGAAACAAAACAAATATATTTCCTCAACCTCCTTCCCTTCTCTTCTCTCTTCTCTCCTCTCTTGTTGAAGATAGAATATGCTGGCGAGTGGTGACATACAAGAATTCAGCGAGCTTCACGACCAGCTTGATGAGTGCTACTCGAGGCCAGCTTATTGTTTATTACATGATTATAAAGCAGAACGGTCCAAAAGGAGAAAACATCAAACCCAAATTTGAAATATCCATAAAGAGTTGTAGGTTTTACCAAATGAGATTCACCATGGAAGTTGAGAGGATTTGTGATGAAGGAGAAGAAAAAATATCCAACGGGTTTTCTCTATACCTCTCAACTTACTAATTACAACAAGAAGAAGGTTTATATACAAAGACTAAACTAGAGAATAACCAAACTATACAATGACTAAACCAAGAGTAAACCAAATCAACTATACACTCTAATAGTAGGTTTCTTGATTTTGGGATGGCAACGTATAGATATTGTGCAAAAGCAGAGAAGGGTTCCGAGACCATAAAGATTAACCTGGACATGAGATTAGGGTTAGACTAGATAAGAATGTGGTCTTTGATGGACCGTCTCTACAATATCTTGCAAATAACTTTAGCCTGTTGCACAACGCCCTTGCCCATTACATTAGTGTCCAATGCGACTAAATCAGACCAAAAGTTGAATGCAAAAATGGGTTGGAAAAAAACGGAAAAAAAAAACAATATGGTACGGTTTTAAATAGTTTAACTAAAATAAATAAATCCTCAAAACCCGGAGTCTCTTCCAAAGTTAAATGCAACATGTGTTGTCTTCAGAATATTTCAAGAAATTAGATCGTGGAATGAAGTTATTTTACCTTGGAGTCTTGAGAGGAGAAACGAGGAGGGCACACATGTTGTTAACTTGTAATGTTGTCCCCCTATAATACTTAACAACAAATTATGACAATGTTCATTTTCTTACACATTCATTGTCTCTTTGTCTCCGAACTATATCCAACAAAAACCTCTAAAAATGGTCCAAGAACCACCACTTCCACGCCATAAAGTGTTCATAAATTTTCGGGGAGTTGATGTGCGCTATAGCTTCATCAGTTATTTGGAGAAAGCGATGAAAACCGCAGGGATCAATGTGTACATAGACCATGACGAAAAGAGGGGAGCAGATACAACCGTCCTTTTCAGTAGGATCGAAGAATCAAGGATCGCATTAGTCGTGTTCTCGAGTAGTTACATGGAATCAGAATGGTGTTTGAACGAGCTGGCCAAGATCAAAGAACGTGTCGATGAAGAGAAACTTGTGGCAATTCCCATATTCTTTAAGGTCAAGCCAGCTGAGTTAAAAAAGCTTCTTGATAAAGCATGTGCGAGCCATGGCAATGTGCATGAGACTCACAAATGGAAGGTGGCATTGGAGTGTATTATATTAAAGATGGGCTTGACTTTGACGGAGAAGAGGTATTGCTTTGATTCCCTTCGCATTAAATTTTAAAATATGCTGACGGAAATCTTTGTATAATAAACTAAAAGAAAGGTAATGGAAACGAATAATTATGAGAAAAACTATATAATCTATGATACTTAGTTTTTCTATATATATAATAAAACTAATATAATAAAATGATAAAAAAACAAAGAACGCAAAATAGCTTTAAGGAATTATATATAAAAACATAGTAGATAATTATAATAGAACTAGATTATAACTCGCGTGGTGCACAAGAGTAGTTGATTTTAAAAAATTTCAAATTACTTATAAAACTATATTTGTAAAATTTATTTTTCGATTTTATGATTTTGCAAATTATTATTTGTCTGTATAATTTATTTATTAGAGAAATAGATTGATTATATAATTTTATGTGATATTAAGGTGACATTGAGTTCATGGCATACTTGTTATGTTGCATTCATTTGGTTATCCATATTTTTGTTTTCTTCAATGGTTTTTGGATTTAGTTTTTATATTCTGCAAGACAGAAAACCATGGTATTTTGAATTTTTTTTTTTTAAAAGATCATTCCTTATAATTCCTTACTTTGGAAATGTTGTGCTGTTATATGATGTTGACAGCTTTGTAAAAGCATGGTTTTTTTTTTGTTTTTTAAATAATAGTTTCAAAAATAAAACGTGTCAAGTCGAGAAAAATGATTAGATTATTATGCGTGATGTAATTAGAAATTATAAATTATTAGTAGTTTTTACTAATTAATAATGCGGCTTAGATATAATATGAAAATTATAATAAATTATTAAATTTGTATTGTTTAAAAAAATAATGTAGTAAAAATTATTATGTTGTTTTGGCAACATAAATAGTATAGATTTATTTTAAATTTGTTTTTCAATTTGTTGTTAGATAGTATATATTTAAATATAAACTTTTTTTCTTAAAAAATATTTAATATAAATTTATTTTTTTATATTATATATAATTTTATTTTTTTAAACAGTAGATTTTTTAATGGTATTTTATGTAAATATAATAAAAATGTTTTGTTTTTAAAAGTTTTTCTTATAATATATAATAGATATATTATTATTATTATGTAAATATATGTTTAATATATTATTATTGAACAATTTGTTTTTCAACCACACTTTAAAAACAAATTAAAAGGATTTTATTTGGGTTTGACATAGATTAATTGGTTTTGGTATAGTTCGAGAATATACATACTATAGAAATGTGACTTCAGTTTCAGTTTGGTTAATATGGTTCGGTAATGTTTGGTCTAATCGAATTCGATTCAGTATCATACTCACATTTTAGTTGATCTCTATTGCTTGTTAATTATGGCAGTGACGAGGCCAATTTCGTCAAGAAAATCGTCGACGCCGTCATGGAAAAGCTCAACGACATTCCATGTTTTGAAGGAGAAGAGCCTGAAATGGCTAAGCCCTTTGGAGTCGAGCATCGGCTTAAGGAAGTCGAGGACAAGTTTGGTTTTGAACACAAGGACGAAACTCGAATTGTCGGAATCGTTGGGATGCCTGGTATTGGAAAAACCACTCTCGCAACGGAGCTGTTCAACAAATACAGATGCAAGTTCAACCGTTGCGTGAATGTTCTCAAGATCCGTGACAAGTTGTTGGAGTCTGGTCTTTATCGTTTGAGGAAGATGTTTCTTGAAGATTTACTACCGAACACAAGTGTAAAGATAACTGAGGAGACTACACATGATGATGTTGGCATAAAGAGTAAGCTGCTCTTGAATAAAGTCTTGGTTGTTCTTGACGACGTGAGTAGCGTGAGAGATGTACAAGTTCTTCTTGGGGACCGAAGATGGATTAAGCCAGGAAGCAGGATTGTTATTACAACCCGTGACAGGGCATTCATCACTGAGCTAGATCCAAATCCTTACGTGGTTCCAAGGTTGAATCTTGGAGATGGGTTGAAATACTTCAGCTTCTATGCCTTCAAAGATCGTATCGACGATCCCGAGATGGGAGATTATATGAAAATGTCTAGAGAGTTTGTGGATTACGTTAGAGGCAATCCATTAGCTCTCAGGGTATTGGCTAGGGATCTTCAAAGGAAAGATGAGGCTCAATGGAGAAAACGGCTTGATACATTGGCGAAAATTCCAGACAAGATGATTCAAGATCTACTGAAAATAAGTTACGATGAACTTAGTGAACAGGAGAAAGATGCGTTCCTTGACATAGCGTGTTTCTTCAGATCAGAGGATGAGAATTACGCGAGAAGCTTACTGGATTTAGGGGATCATAAGTCCTTAACGGATCTTGCCTACAAGTTTTTAATTAGTATCTCTGGAGGACGCGTAGAGATGCATGATATACTACATACTTTCGCCATGGAGCTTTGCTCATTATCATCCTCATGTGAAACTAATCAAGAGAAACGTAGGCTATGGAGTTGCAACAACGTTATCGCGGCGTTGCAGGACAAAATGGTGAGGCTTGCTTATCAAGATCAGTTTAAAGCTTCCAACTTTCTCTATGGTATCAATGTGATGAGTAAGTCTTTTGTTTTTGACTTCTTTTTTTTCAGGAAACCAAAACTGTGAGAGGAATTTCTCTAGACATGTCTGAAGTAACGAACATGCCTTTAGACAGTTTGGTCTTTACCAAAATGTGCAATCTTCGGTACCTTAAATTCTACAGCTCTACTTGTCCTCGGGAATGTGAAGGAGACTGCAAGTTAAACTTCCCTGATGGACTTTCGTTACCACTAGAAGAGATCAGATACATCGAGTGGCTGAAATTCCCATTAGAGGAGCTTCCATCAGACTTCAACCCAAAGGATCTTGTTGATCTCAGGTTGCCTTACAGCAAGATTAAACAAGTCTGGAAAGTTTCCAAGGTTAGTGTATAGATATGTCTTGTTCATTTGTTTTGTTGTTGTTTTAGTTGCTTTAGATTACTGACTGGTGGTTGGGATTCTGTTTTTTAATAGGATACACCGAGACTGAAGTGGGTCGATCTTAACAACTCAAGGATGTTGCAGACGTTATCAGGGTTTTCAAAGGCCCCAAATCTTTTGAGATTGAATCTTGAAGGTTGCACAAGTCTAGATTGTTTATCTGAAGAGATGCAAACAATGGAAAGTCTTGTTTTCTTGAACCTCAGAGGATGCACAAGTCTCAAGTGTCTACCGAAGATGAATTTGAGCTCATTGAAAACTCTTATCCTCAGTGGCTGTTCTAACCTTTGTGAATTTCAGCTGATTTCAGAAAATGTAGAATCTTTGTACTTAGATGGAACTGCGATAGAGTTTCTCCCTTCAGAGTTTGTGAAGCTTCAGAGACTTGTCTTATTGAATCTGAAGGAGTGTACAAGGCTAAGGAGTCTTCCAGAGTGTATTGGAAAGCTTAAAGCTCTTCAAGAACTGATTCTCTCTGGCTGTTCAAATCTCAAGAATCTTCCAAATGTTGAAGACATCATGGAAAATTTACGGGTTTTACTACTTGATGGAACATGTATCGAAGAGGTGCCAAAGATGCTGCGCAATATTAACAGCCTATTGTTTCTGCAGCGTCTATCTTTAAGCAGAAATGATGTGATCATCAGCTTAGGATCTGACATCAGTCAGATGTATCATCTCAAATGGCTTGACTTGAAGTGTTGCAAGAAACTCAAATCTCTTTCTACACTTCCACCAAATCTCCATTGCTTAGATGCACATGGTTGTATCTCCCTGCAAACAGTCACGAGTCCTCTAGCCTTTATTATGCCAACAGAAGAGATTCACACCATGTTCATCTTCACTAACTGTTGCAAACTCAGTGAAGCCGCCAAGAATGACATTGCATCGCACATTCGTAGAAAATGCCAAATGATTTCAGATGATCACCACAATGGGGTAGTCTTTTCATCTCAAGTCTCAACTCCACCACTACCTCTGCTTAAATCTTTTGTTTGTCTGATTATGTCTTCCTTGCAGAGTTTTGTCTCTCGAGCTTTGATCGGTACTTGTTATCCTGGATACGAAGTACCTCCATGGTTCAGTCACCCAGCCTATGGTTCAGTGTTAGAACCAAAGCTACTTCCACATTGGTGCGACAATAAGTTTCTTGGAATAGCTCTATGTGCCATTGTCTCGTTTCACGAATACAAATATCAAAACAACCGTCTTCTGGTTAAATGCATCTGTGAGTTTGGAAATTTAGATGCATCATGTAGCCGGTTTAGTGTTCCTGTTGGAGGTTGGTTCGAAACAGGGAATGAGCCGTGTACGATCGAGTCGGACCATGTCTTTATCGGCTACATAAGTTGGTTAAACATCAAGAAACGACAAGAAGAAGAGTTCAAGAAAGGATGTGTCCCTACTAAAGCTATCCTTAAATTCCAAGTGACAGATGGGACTGGTGAAGAGGTTGGACAATGTGAAGTGGTGAAGTGTGGGTTCGGTTTGGTGTATGAACCTGATGATGAAGTCTGTTATGTTGTTTCTTCGGCGACGAGGACAATGATGGATGGTGAGAGTAAACAAAGTGAAGTATGCACTTACACATCTGCAGAAGATGGCACTGGCTATCAAATTGAAACTCCAACAACAGCTGATTCTAGCAGTGAGAACATATTCTTATAGGGGTGGGTTCAGGTTGATTGGATTAAACCAAACTAATATTAGAAACACCAGTTACATGTTTTTGTTTTGAGTTCTCTTCCTCTTCTAGAATGTGTTTGCATTCGAAACACCAGTTAGTGTTTTAGCATCAAGAAAGATGTCGAGGCAAAAGAAAATGAATAGACATGGGAGAAACGAAATTCAATACACTACTAATAATCAAATAGAGTGAGAAGGGAAGCCACAAAAATATCTCCAAACAAAATATCCTGATATCTCCATCTCAACTCTCAATAGTATCCTCTCCAAAAGATAATAATAATCCCAAAAGAATTCAGTCCCCAAAGTAATAACAATGGAACAAAACAAGAACAACATAAAAATAAATGCAAGGAACACCGTGCTAAATTCTTTGACTTAGATCATAAACCAGACGAGAACAGATCCAAGTACTAAGCTTGAAACCGTCTTGCTAGCTCCATTCTGCAAAAACATAAGATCTCAAATCAGCATATAATGGTTACAGAAAGCATCTTCATATGTGATGTTATAATTTCAAAAATGGGACTTTTTAGGTAAATGAATTAATCCGGGGTTACCTTTGGAAAGATTCTAAAATCTAGGGGTCCCTAACTTAAAAAAATAATCTTTGACAGCAAATTTTTGGAGCCCTCATGCTTTTAGAATATTTTATGACTAAAAAAACTCTAAAGTTAACATTTCATTTTATTGGTGTTATAACTCCGTTATACTTTATTTCAAAAATTGGACTTTTTAGGTGAATGAATTAATACGGGGTTACTTTTGGAAAGATTCTAAAATCTAGGGGTCCTAGCTTAAAAAGTAATCTTTGACAGCAAATTTTTGGAGCCCTCATGCTTTTGGAATTTTTTATGCTCTAAAGTTAACTAGATCTACTTTTGTGTTTTTTCCTGTCAATAATAACTAGATCTACTTAAAAAATATATATATATACTGGTTCAGACATATTGCCACGTGGAAGTTATTTATTTGTTCACGTGAATACTGACAAACTCACGTGACTCTTGTACCCCACGCGCCACTCGAGTTCGAAGATCTCGAGACAGTAACAGTCCGAAAATACCAGCTAATCCGATACGGCGTAAGATTAGCCCTTGCTAAATTGCGCTTCTAATTGTTCACTTTAGCGCAGACTAGAATTCTCTTGCTAAATTGCACTAATAATTGCTCAATTTAGTGTAGACTATGATTCTCTTGCTAAATTGCGCTAATCATGTTTTTTCACTCTAAACTCAAGAGTCTCAAGACCGGTTTTTTACATCTAATCAGTGATTATCTACTGGAAGTTTCAGAAGTCAAAAAAATCTCAGATCTGAGACGCATTGTGCAAGATCCAATTCAAAAGAGAAGAAAATTTTACGGACCTGGTCATTCACATCGGTCGAAGGTGACGGAGAAGGTGAATCGGTGCTTGGTCCCGGAGAATCAGCCGACGGTAAAGGCGGGCTAGACGACGGCGAAGGAGACGGAGAATCTGGCTTCTTAGACGGAGCAGGAGCCGGAACTTGAGCGGGAGGGGAAGCGAGAGGAGCTGGAGGAGGAGTAGCGACGGGAGGAGGAGTAGCTGGAGGAGGAGAAGCGACGGGAGGAGGAGGAGAAGCAGGTGGTGGAGAAGAGACTGGAGGAGGAGAAGAGACTGGTGGTGGTGGACTTGTCGGAGGAGGAGAAGTAGTGACTGGTGGTGGTGCTGAGACAGGAGGAGGAGTTGTCGCCGGAGGTGGAGTTGTCGGTGGAGCTGGTGTAGCGGTTGGTGGTGACGACGGAGCTTGACCTCCGACGCCGGCGACGAGGACGATGCAAATCACAGCGATTACAAATTGCCGAGCCATTTTTTTTTTCCTTTTTTTTTTCTTGGAGTGTAGTTTCAGTGTAAGGAGGAAAGTGAAGGATTTATTTAAATAGGAAAAAAAATGGAATCTAATCAAAACGCAGATACATAGCGTCGTATTGAAGTTGTATAATAATAGCATGTTGATGGGGTCCATGATGCCATGTGAGAGTAGACGGTGCTATAGATCTGTTGATACGTTGGCGAGTTTAATCAAATTATTATGATGGGATGTGTATGAGTTGTATTTATTCATATAAAGCTTACAAGTTACTCTAATTTCCAAACATGTATACCCAATTTTAGCTTAGGTGGCTAATGGCTATATAAGTAATAACCATAAAAATCCAGGATCTCATCGGTTACATAATTATGGAAAACACCTAACGAATTATGGGAAACACCTAACGAATTGTGGAGAATGTCAATAGTGGGACAGAAAAAAAAAAAGTGGCAAAGTTGGCAAATAAAGATCAAGAGAGGCTGGTCCAGTGGTTTATTAGTGAAGTTTGATAGAGAGTTTGTCACATGAATCAAAATTAAAGATCGAAATTTATTGATTAAAAAAAAAGTATTCATTTTTAGTTATTGTAGATATCCGATTTTATCCAATAAAAAAAAAATTTTGATGATCAAGTTTTGGCCTTTGCAAAAAGTTTGATGCACTATTTTTTTAACCTTTGGAGCGAAATGCAGTAAAAAAAAAAGAATGTTTTGATGGTCTTTTTTCTAAACGAGGTTGAACTTTGGATCCTTAGTTTAAACCTTACTTGAGAGTGGAGTCTATTTCTGATTCCGACAAATAAAAAGTATGGATTTTGGAGCATAAATTATGCGGACCTAAATGGTAAATGAGGGATTGTGGAATGTTGAGGAATGTTGAGGAATTTTTGAAATGTGTCACCAGTTGGAAGATGTGGAATTGCAGAATTGAAAAATTGAGGAATTGAGGAATTGAAAAATTATAGAAAAAAAAAACATTGGAAGATCACGACAATGAATGTATAGTGAGTTAAAAAAAAACATATGGATACCTTTTATTATTTTAATAACATAAATCAGATTAGCACTTGAATATTTTAATTCTAGTTTAAAATATTTGGTTTAGTTCTATTCATTTTTTTTCACTGTTTTTACTAATTTAATTTTGAAGATAACTTTTTTATAAAAAATCAGAAAATGGTGGAAATGTTGCTATAATCAAAATTTTGGATTAATATGCTCTGTTTATAAGATAATTCAAACTTAAAATATTGATTTGTATAAAACTTTCTATATTTACAAAATTATCCTAAAAGTTATTTCAAATATATTTTCCATACTTGATAAACTAAATTATTATTGAAACAATAAAGTATAATTTTAATATTAGAATTTGTTAGTACAAAATTTCTAAATTAAAAAAAAATATATATTTTATTAAAATAAAACAATAAATTATTAATTTTAATAGTTTATAGTTTTA